>APFE030937404.1:41217-129364 GCA_000404065.3 Pinus taeda | reverse complement strand
CCTCCCTTCTATATATAGGAGTCTAAGGGGTCACAATATAATCAAGCCGACATAACAGTAATAACATAAGGGCACAAAAATAACAATAGTTGGTTTCTATGGGGCATAGTAATAACAATATGGGGACAATAGGGGCACAATAATAACAATAAGGGCTACAATTACAATAGTAATGGGGGAATCACTAGTATCATAGGGGCCTAACACAAATACTCTTAAGCAATCAACAAGAAATAAAAAAAAGTGGAAAGAAGAAGGAAATGCAATCAAGGTAGGGCTGCAACATAATGCTTCGATGTGAGACAATGTCCTACACGGTCAAAATTGAACCCTAGAAGCAAGAAGGAATAGAAAAGATCAAACAAGAGTGACAAAAGTGAATCGAGAATAATAACCAATCAAGACACTCTCAAATAAACTTTTCAAGTTTGAGCTTGCACAACCACAACCAATTGAAAACTAAAACACCACCTCTTGTGAACGAAAACAAGCACACAAGATCGAATACAATCACTCAAGAAAAAGTGCAAAGGAAAAAGAAGACAAAACATGGTTGCAACATTGGAATGAAGAACATAGCTTGGTTGCCACTAAAACAACTTAATGAGATCTGAAAAATTGGATCTAATGTCAAGGACAATAGCCTCAACTAGCAACACTTCACATCTCTAAGGAAGACCATAAAGTGATAGGAAAAGAAGCATCCAATACAAACCAAGCAGGGTAGACATAGATCTAATGTATTTAACAAATAATAATAGCAATATAAACAGATCCAAAAGACCAAAGGAAATTCAGTGAGAAGAAGATGACTCGAAACCCAATCAATAAGATAAGAAACCCTTACAAGAAAAAAATTAACAAATATCATCCAAAAGGAAGGAATGGATCATATCTTTAACAGATATGGATTCAAGATAAAGGCTGAAGAATAGGGTAGATATGAAGAAAAGGTTCATGTAGGATCTCTTACAGGTTTTTGGACTTACAAGCCCAGCCCCAGGGATAAATGCATGTTCAGAGCGACTCCATCCACAACGATATAATGGGAAACCCAGCGACACTGAAGCTTCAACCGCTTTGTAGCCCAACTTGTCCATGTGACAAATGAAAAAAATAGTTTTCTTAAAGATGTGTAGGCAATAAGATAAAAACAAGGTTTAACTACAAGATCAATGACCAAGAATTACTCATAGTTGCTCAGAAAAATTCGGGAAGATACCAGGAATTAGATCCATGGTAAAAGAGGAGATCTAAAGGAAGATAGGGAAAAACTCCTAGTGGAGTCACTAGTTCTTTTATGGAAAATTACAAACAACCACTAGGAGCTATTGCTTTGTTGTCTTATGGCCCTGACAATACTACAAGATCAAAGAATATGTGACCAAAATCAGTCAAGAAAATAGATCCAAAACCATATGTTCTAATCTAATCATTCATGCATATTGTTTGTTATATAGGGTTGAACTAAAACCTATAATCCTCATAGATCAGTGATAGATGTTGGGTTTGATGCAGAGATTTTTTGCTCCAAATAGGAGATCTCGTCCTCCACAATACATCTAGAACTTGCACACAAGCACCACCAAACAAGGAGCACAAATGACCTTCTGCAGAGGAGTGTCAGCGTAAACAATCAAACATAAACATGAACAATTGATCATAAATTTAGATTTACAGGAAGGGAATGTTCACTTTTATTGATCATAAAATGAAATGATACAACATGTATACTTTGACAAGTGGAAATTCTTATCCATATTCCGACAGAGTCTCCCCTTCTCCGAGTAATATGACCTCAAGATAATATGGCTCACAATCAAGATAACAACATGACTTCATAATCCTCTCTTTAACTCTAGCTTGACCCTTAGGGATGGAACAATATATAAGGACTCAAATAGCTCCAAGGAGGATGAATATAGATGCTTAGGGTGAAGAGAAGTTAGGAAGCTTCTCTAATAATTCATCCAAGGCAGCTCGAAGGGATAGGATAATTTGTGGCTTCAAATTGATCTCCTAGGGAAAATAAGTCTCTAGAACATAAGTGAGGGTCGTTTGGACTGAACTGAGAAATTTTAGCTCCAACCACTAGGAAAAAGGATTATCCAGTGGCTGAAGGCCTTTAGCTGCTTTGTTAGGCATTATATCCTAGCGGGTATGGCCTAAACTAGGTCAAAAAGGGAGTGAAGGCTAAAAAAAAAGGTCAACCAATAGAAGCACCTCATAAGTATTAACTCTAGAGAGAAAAATATGATGATAACACTTCTAAAGACTTTTTCATAATGATCACATATCTTTTTCATAATGATTAGGAGTGCTTGTTTCACCAAAAAACATCATTTAGGGCCTCAAAACAACTCTAGAAGTTCATGACCAAAAAAATTGTAGAATAACTACCAAAATAAAAAAATGTGTTGTGAGCCAATATAATAGGTGGGTGGCCATTGATATCCGTCATAATCAAATGGGGGCTAACATGGCATCTTCTTGAATCATGGTGGTCAAAACAAGAAGGTCAACTTCTAAGTCGCATAACTTTTTCATAAAAACTTCAATTAAGGTGATTATTACATTGTTGGAAAGGTATCCATGTGTAGAATAGAATTAGGGAGTTTGGAAATTAAGTGGTAAAGTTTTACCCTAAAAAATTCCATCTAACTCCTCAAAATACTTTTGGAATATTTTATACCCAATTCACCAAACCGGGATATGTGATAAAAATGGTCTTGTGAGTTGATTCATCCAATTTTTCCACTCTAAAAGCATGAATATGAATGAAAAATAATATAATGATCTAATATAGATAAGACATCCCCATTTTGGGAGGATTTTGGTCCCCATAAGATTTTATTGACTAAGGTGAGAAAGTTTTTCCTCTACCTTCTCCCTAGAGTACCACATAGCCTTATCTAAGGGTTGTCCTTTCAACCCAATATTTGAAAGGTCTTGTTACCCTTGCCTTGTAGTTTGGACCTCTTATGAAAAATTTCATCCTATGTTAATTTTTTATAAGCACCTAGTTCCAAATCCTCTACAAAATATAGGACCTATTCGTCTTCCTAATCCAACATGGAAGGCTCATAAAGTTTCAAATTTTCTTCATTCACCACAAAGTAAATGTGCATGTATGGGGTTAGAATGAGTCTCTATGTTTCCTCTCCGACCTTTTCTAGTATCTCAAAGGGACCATATCGCACAACCTTGATTTTCCTACGAGGACCCTATAGCCTCTCCTTGTTGAGCTGTAACTATACTTTGTCTCCCACTCTGAATGATTTCTCTATTATGTATTCATTGTTCTCGACCTTGTATTTTTCCTATGACTTTTGTAGTCCCTCCTATACCTATATATGGATTTTCCTAATCTTCTAAAAAAAAAAATCCCCTTAAGGCATATGCCGTAAGATCCTCCCCTACTCCTCCTTGATGTATATATGCAATATCCAAAACTACTTTTGAATGGGGACCTACTAATAAAAGTGTGGATTGATATATTATGAGTGTGTTGTATATGTATCATATTTTCATCCCAATTCTTTGGATGTTTCTAATTATAAACCCTCAAAAGCTACACCAAAGTGTTGTTGACTACCTTTGTTTTCCCATCTATTTGTAGATGGAATGTTGTATACCTCTTGAGATTTGTTCCCCTCTTCTCCCATAATGTAGTCTAACACGTAATGAGAAATCTTGTGTCCCTGTTTGAAATGATGCTCCTTGGTATCCCAAGGTGCACCCAGACCTGTCCAAAGAACAATTTTGTTGCTTATTTCCCCTTGATGGTATTTTTATAGGGAATTAGAACACACATCTTGCTAAAACTATCAACTATCATGGACAGGTAGTTCCTTCCTAGTTGTCGATAAACCTCTCACACAATCAAAATATTTTCCCAAGGACTAGAAGGTATCAGCAACATGTGGTATAGACATTATTTCTTATTACTAGGCTTGCAAGTACAATAAATCATGCATCTTTTTATGAACCAACTACATCTTATTGCATCTTGGGCTAGTACAAATAACTCTACAAGTTGACCAATTCTTTCCCTACACCAAAGTGCCCTACAAGCTTGGAGGTATGAGCCTCTCTAGTCAATTATATTTTCTCACCTTCAGGAACACATAACTTATCTAACTTGTAGAGTAACCCATTCTTCATATGGTATTCAATTGTGCTATCACCATTGTGCACACGAATCTGTCTTTTCAACAATTGAAGCACCTCCTTGTAGTCTCATCCTCTATATGCGTCTCTATATGCATCTTGCTTGAATGGCTCCATGTGCAATAAAGTTCCCAAAGCTATGATCTTTGATGTGGGTGTCCTTGAAATCATGTTAGCCAACTTGTTTTTGCTTCCCTTCTTGTACTTGATCACTAAATGAAACTATTATAAAAACCCCATGCACTTGTAATGCTTGATCTAATGTAATGTACTTTGGGTTTGCAATTATTATAGTGGCTATTGATTAGTGTGGATTACTATCTCATTTCCTATCAAATAGTATTTCCACTACTTAAAATCTTGTACTAGGGAATAGAGTTCCTTATCGTAAGTATGGTAGTTAAGAACCACCCTCTGAAATACTTTAGAATGGTAGCATATAGGCCTTCTCCTACATCAATACCACCCCCATAACATACCCACTCACATCTATCTTCACTTCGAAGGGTTGTCACAATTATGGTAATGAAAAGTTCGATGACTGACTGATATTATTCTTTCACTCCTAAAAAGCCCTTTGTTGAACATTTCCCTACTGGAAACTCTTGCCACCCATTGTTATTGTGTGGAGTGGTGTTGCTACTATTGAAAACATGGCTATGAATTTCCTTAGGTACTATGCTTTCCCAGAAAAAAACCTTCACTTTAGAAACCTTAATAGGCACCGTCCACTTCATGATGGCCTCCACCTTAGCAAGATCTATATTTAGCTCTTCTCCACCTATCACATATCCTAGATACACCAAATACTACTGTACAAAATCAGACTTCTTGAGATTTTCTAGCACTTGGTGCTTCTTCAATGTCTCTGACACCTACATCAAATGTGAGATGTGCTCCTCCTAGGTAGCATTGTATACTAGTATATCATCCAAATAAAGAATAACAAATGAATCTATAAAAGGGTTTAGTATATCATTAATTAACGTCATGAACATAGATGGTTCATTGCATAGGCCTAATGGCGTGAATTATTACTCATACAAAACTTGCATGGTTTCGAAGATATCCTTATAGGTATCTTCTTCTTTGACCCAAACTTGGTGATATCCTAACTTTAAGTCCAACTTGGTGAATTATTTGGCTTACTACAATTGATCCAACAAACCATATATCCTAGGCAAAATACCTTTTCCTTAGCATAATTTTTTTTAACACCTTGTAATCAATACACTTATGCAAATTTCCATGCTTCTTTGGCACACCAATAATGAGTGACTCACATGGTGAGGTACTTGGTGTTATCGGGAAATCTAGTGTCCATTCAGAGCTTCTAGTCCCACTAAGACGGGTAGCTATCTTAGAAACAAACAAACTAAAGCTACTTTCATTTTCCTTTATGAAAAGTAGATGAGAGAGAAGTAGAGAGTAC
Organism: Pinus taeda; assembly: GCA_000404065.3. Lineage (NCBI taxonomy): Eukaryota > Viridiplantae > Streptophyta > Pinopsida > Pinales > Pinaceae > Pinus > Pinus taeda. The sequence goes on along the minus strand of APFE030937404.1, from coordinate 123,762 downwards.
CTACCTCAGTCTTTCGCTTGGCTCCTTGCTTGTTTCCTCTCCCCTCTGATAGATCTTTTCCGCTCCTTTCTTGCTTACCCCACGTCAAAGAGCACCTGTAAAGTCAAAGCAACATAATACCATGAAAGCACATAGATCTACAACCATAAACAATATAAGACCAGATATATATTGACCACACATGCATATATCAACTCAAACATACAAGAATGTGGAGGAAAACTCGAATAGCTTTATTGATAGAAAGAGTAGAAGAGAGGATTACAACCCATTGATCTGAACCAGCGTCATCCTCCCAGCATGAAAGCCCTTCTTCACCTCATGAAAAGCTTAGATCACCCAACACTATGATGTTCCACCAGGAAACCAACAACACTTCCTTACAAGATACAAGATTCCATCCTCTAGATCTCTGGGATGAGGGATCCATATATACATGATTGTAAGAGGGTGAGTCAGCTTCTAGGATTTTGATTAGTGTCCTCTCTCTGATAGTTCTTGATTCCACTTGGAGATTGATGATCTCTTACTCATCCCTGGGCGAATTCAGAGAGGCAAGTGTCACAGGAGAAGTTTCTATAAGATTCCATGATCATCCACCTTGCAAGCTGTCTCTGCCATTTGTCTACTCTCGCCCATCACACCCTACATAAGGGCTTTCTAGTATGCATCACACTTTTTACACTGAGCAGGTGAGATGCATCACACCCTTAGCACTGGGCAATCTGTATGCTCCAGTTTTGACCAGTTCTAAGCAGTTTTCTGTGGAAAACTTCTGGGAGATGATGTAATCAGCTGACCTTGTTCCTTTAGGGCATGAAACAACACTTTTAGGGACTCAAAAGCCCTTGGTTTATGGACATATGTGATTGGGGTTATAGTGCCCAAATATGTCTATAACACATTGATGGTTAAATGGTGTGATTTTACATACATGGAATGAGATGTACATGTGAATGTAAATATGATATAATGGATAGTTCATATGTATAAGAAAATTTTCATATAATATGATAAATAAAAGTGGTAGTTGAAGGTAGGAAAAGATGTTACAAAAACTAGGTGGTTTTCTTGGGTCCATGGGAATAAATGTACAATGACATGATAGTCGGGAAAGTGGTATGAAAAGGGAATTTTTCTAAACTTGATAATGCATGGTTGATACGTACACATGCATGTTTTATATTATGATGAATTGAGGGTATGATTATCTTGTTGGTGTGAAATGCCATGGTTTGAGAATCATCATAGTAGTAAGATATGTAGTTAATCTTTAAAATATGATGACTATGTGGTTGAATGAAGGTAGAAATTGCATTTTTTCTATGTTTAGGTAACACAAGAAGTTTATTAAGGAGTCCCAGAGAACATGGAAAATCATTAGGTAATCGTCAGGAAAAATCATTGCTAAAAATGGCATTATAACTATGCTCCTGGGAATTACGGTGAGAAGGAATGAAGGAAAATATGTGCAAGCTAAAAAGTAATTGTGTGTGGATAGCATGGGTATGAAGTGTTGAGTTTCATGAATTGTTGAATATTGCAATAGAAATAACATCAATTGGTGATGATAGTAATGGAAACAAGTTAAATGGTAAAAATAAAGGAATTTGGGTGAAGAATTCCCTTGGGCTAAGTTAGGAAACTGTTGTTCTCAATTTTATGCATGCTTTCTATGGATATAGGAGGTTCTCTTAACCTTGATTTTATTTTACATATGTTGATATGTATCATGTCCGTAAACATGTTGATGATTAAATAAATGAATTCATGTAATGGCATTGTAATTAACGGGTTGTTGTCACGTATAATTATTGTGGAAGAATGATTAATTATACTCAAATTATTTGATGCACATACGAATGGATTGTTTGAGATAACATAATGAAATTATCCAATAATATTCCCAGTTGTGTGAGGAATCTATTGAGAAAGTGTGAATTCTTGTTGATGATCATTATTGTTTATGATATCATGTGCCCATGTTTATATTATGATAATGAAATGTTGATTGTGGGATCAACAAGCATAGTAACTAGTAGAAAATATTGGGACCAGTAGGCCACCTGGAATTAGGGTATTCCTAGGCCTGGGAGGTGTGATGATATTAGAATAGGTAGGCCACCAGGGATTGGGATTTGCTTGGGCCTGGGAGATGTGATGATATTGAAACAAGTGTGCCACTCGGGATTAGGGATTGCCTAGACCTGGGAGGTATGATGATATTGGGACAAGTAGGCCACCTAGGATTGGGGGTTTCTTGACCTGGGAGTAGTGCGATTTGCAACACTCTAGGATAAGCATGGAAACATTTAAGGAACCACAAAGGTGGATTTGAGCTATGATATATACAGTGCAATGAAGATAAGGTATACAGGTGGAGGTGCAGATTGCTTTACATTCCTCATATTGGGTGGAGACTTTATATTCTTTAGACTCATATTTTGTAGAGAGAGTTTTGTGTTTTTCTTAGTTGACGATGGGAATTCTAGTAGTACATTAGTGTTTTATGGATTCCTAGTATTGGGTGGAGATAATCGAGGCAGTATTTCAGTGGGTGGAGATAGGGTGGTCTCTATATTCCTGACAATAGTTGATTGTGGCTTAGTAATGGTATAAGGGGGTACTTTTCCTCTCTATTTTGTACCTCCACATCTCATCCAGGCTCTCTATTTTGTACCTCCACATCTCCTTAAGGATCTCTATTTTGTACCCCCACATCTCTTTCAAGCTCTCTATTTTCTCTTAGTGCTCTCCTCCTTTCTTGTAGTTTGTCATTTTTTTCGTTTAAATTAATTCCCTTGCGATTCTAATTTCGTTTACAATTACTTAGGTACTTAGAAATTTAAAATCTAATTCGAAAACAACAAAAGTGAGTTTAATCTTTTAATACTACAAATGGTTCAAGAAAAATCCAAGTATCTCAAAGCGAAATTATCACATAAGCCACAATCAAATTCCAAAAAAATTGTAAAATCATTTTTCTTCTTATACCTCATAAGAAAAATGGTAATTTATAATTTAATCTAAGACAGATTTCATTATATCATCTTCCTTAAAAAAAACAGAAAAAAAATATTTTTCATAGGAAAAATAAAACTAAATCCCTTGCCCCAAAAAAATATGAATATATATATATATATATATATATATATATATATAAATTATATATATTATTTTTCCTTCATCAAAAAATTCAAATTATTTTTGAAAAAAAAATTGTACCTTAAAAAAAAAATTGCACTATCCATTTCACACTTCGTACTTAACACTTTTGGATTCAATCTAATCTTTCAACCAAGAATATATACGATTTTCAATAGGAAATTTTGTACATTGAATATGTTAGTTGATTGATAAAATGATGAGGTTGTCGTGGATAAACTGTGGACTGAGATTTTCGAAATTTTTTGGTAGAGGGTTTAAAATAGGAGTTGGTTTTAGTATTTTTTTGGACTTTTTGGTGCCAAAATCTATTGGAAAAATTTGAGGTGAAATTTTTATTTGTGTTATTTAAACTAGAGGTGAAATCTTGATTTGTGTTATTTAAACTAGTTTTTTGACTGTATATATAGATTCAACACCATGGAAATCCCCTAGGCCACTTCGATTATACAAGATTACCCATCAAACTTTTGATTTCAATAAATTCGAATCAGATTTTAAAGAAATTTACGAGAAAAACCCATCATAAAACTTCCAAAAACTTGTACTAAAAACAACTCCTTAAAAATATATTGCCCGAGAGCTTGGCTTCTTGTAAGATTCTCCTATCAAACTCTCAACCGAGAGTTTTTTTCAACGAAAACTCTGTGGTTAAGACAAACTAGAGTTGCAAAATTTTCTTGTATAAGAGTTTTTATTTTTTCAATGTAAAATTATTTTCATCTTTTGATGAAGAGTTTTTCTAGGCCTAGAGTTTTTGGTAATCAAAGATTAGGCAAAATTTCTAATTATCTATAAATGGAAACTTTAAAGAAATCAAATCCCTGCAAAATTTAATATTTACATGATGCTCTTGGTACCAATAGATTTAGCTTTGAATCTAGTTTCTAATGATATAAGATTTCTTCATTTCCATGAAGAATTGATATTTATTACTAATTTTACACTAAAATGTGTTACTACATATTTTGAGAGTTCTAAATTTTTTCTGAAATAAAAAATTCAATAAAGTCAAATCAAAACACCAAATCATTTGAAAAACCACCTGTAGTTTCCTCTCCTTCTCTCCAAAATGGTATTTACAATTGACTTATTAATAATCACATTAAAAAGAAAGATCACTAAATGCGTTGAGAAACCACCATTTTTTATCTTACCCTATTTCATTAAATGATAAAAAATAATGATTGAATCTAGAAATTCTTCAAAAATAGTCCATGTCCTAGTGTAATTTGTGTATATTGTAATACTATAATTGTGTTTCCAAAATGAATCACTATCTCTAACCATGGTGATTCATTAAGTAGCTCATTATAATTACCTGAAATGTTGAGATATATTCAATCAGTAAAAATCAAAATTCTACATCTATATATCCATCATATATATGAAGGCAAGGAAATTTTCTACAAATCTTGTTTTTACTGCAAAACAAAATAAATAAATATATATATGTGTGTGTGTGTGTTTTTCTAGCTCCATTTAAAATTTAAAAAAAAAAATCACAATTTTTTAATATTAAAACTAAGTTAAAAGTGTTTCCAAATTTCGTGTTTTCACGACTCTATTAATGGGTCTCCGTACATGAAACTAAACTTAAAAATGGAACTCAACTTGGGGAACCATTTAGCATATGTCTAATTATGAAATTATGTCTAATTAGGCCGATAGGCCTTCCTTTGAAAGAGACTTTCGTCGTCCTTTTCTTTCTAGGGTTGACACCTGGAATTGTTTTTCCAACAACAGTAAAATTGACATCTTAGTATTTTGCATCTTGCAGTTTCGCATTTGTTAATGCCACTGTGTGCGTTGTTAATACGTGGATTGTGGAACGTGTGCCCAACCTGCGTGTGGTGCGGTGAACGTGTGCCCAGGCTACGTGCATGCCCGGGTCTTGCAAAACCTCAACAGAAAACTGTTATGCCAACGCCTTTCTCCATAATGATGGCGGTCTCGAATCTTCACCCACTACATGAAGCCGGCAGAAATATAAGTTCATACTAACTCCAATGGTTGTTATAGCTAGTAATTAAGCTACACAAATTAAGCGGTTCAATACAAATGCTGTTATGGGAATTGAGGTTGATTTGAAACTGCTAGAATCTTTTGCAGATACTCAATTTCATGACAGTGGCTTTCCTGGTTCTCGTGGGGATCATAATCTTCCCCATAATCTGTGGTGGCCTGTGGCTTCCCTTCCCTTGATTGAGGCTGAAGATTTATCCACTATTGAATTGCAATACCCGGTTGACAGTGTGAAAGCTGTTTGTACCAGAACTCTCTATCCAGAGCTCTGCTATTCCAGTCTCTTTCCTCATTTAGTATCGTCCCCTTTACAACCCATAAAGATCCTTTACCTCGCTCTAATGGTGGCCCTGGATGAGACAAACGAGGCTTTCGCCCATGTTTTGGGAGTGGTTAAGCAAAGCTCCGATAGCACTATCTCTCTTTTAAAGCGCCGCGATCTTAAAACATTGACGCGTGAATGGGTATGGGCGAGATACCCCTTTTAGATAAGCAATATAGTTGTTCTCAATGTGGGTGTTGCGAATTTGATTGTTAACCATCAGGAGGATATTGAAGGAGATTGTCAACCATTGCGATAACAATGGTGCTTTAGGTTCTTGATGCCCAATACTAGATATACTTGCACTGATATGCCCATTGGTGGTACCTTCTTCAACGATCTGTGGTCACAACTTGTAGCAGTTTTAATTTTATTTCAAATGTCTTGCCATTCTAACATGTTTGTTTGTCTTTTGCAGATTTGCTTGTCCAATGTGCTCCAAATCTGTCTGTGATATGTCTAAATTGTGGGAGAAACTTGACCGAGAGGTAGATATTTTCGACAAGATGAACATCTTGAAGTCATCTCGCAATGGGTTGTATAACGAGTAGCTTATTATGTGTTTTTGCTAATTTTGATTTCTCATATTTGAAATTTTCTTTCGTCCAATGGCAATTGATTTTTTAAGTTTCTTGAGTGGATTCTGATATTTTTTTTGTCATGTAGGTTGCTTTGACTCCAATGCCTAAAGCTTACCAGAACAAAATGGTAAGTTGTCTAATGTTAATGTGGTATAATTTGGAGGCATATTTTAGAGCCCATTAGTAGCGTGAGAGAAAATACCTCACCACTTTCTCTTCGGTCATTTGAGCAGGTTTGGATCTTATGCAATGACTGTGGAGTAACTTCTGAAGTAAATTTTTTCACATTGTTGCACACAAGTGTCAAAGTTGCAATTCTTATAACACCCAGCAGACCAGGGGAGGTCCTTCTGCAAGTTCATGTAGATCTCATCTTTGATATTCTCAAATGTTCAGATTCATGTATCCCTCTTTACCACTTGTAAGGTTGCCTTAGCACTGCTTATGTGGCATGAAAAACAGTTGTATTGCAAATTGCTATGCAGCAGCATTACTGTAAGAATTCATTGTAACCGCTGAGTTTTTGTGGCACTACTCGACGGTTGTTAACATCTTAACGGAGTTGATGCTCTGTGCCCACTTCAACAAAGACCACAAGAAGGGAAATTCTTTATCATGCAGCTCTCATGCCACGACAAAACAAGTATCAAATTCTGTCTTTGCAAATCTGCAGATCATGAATTATAATGGAATGAAGGTCTCTTTTTCTGTATGTGACTTTAGTCTGACCAGATACGTGCATGATTTAATTTCCTGTGAAATGAAGATGTATTTTCCCTTTTGGAATGGCATGTTATTTCTCAAGCAATTTATTGATGCTCCCATGGCCGGAGGTGTGAAGAAGCCTCATAGATATCGTCCCGGAACAGTTGCTCTTCGGTATGTACACGCAGTTTAAATTTGCCTCAGATTCTATCGATATGTTTACAATGTTTCTTTATAGTATAGGTATCTTATTGCAAATTGTTTAATCAACTGAACAGAGAAATTTGAAAGTATCAGAAAAGCACAAAGTTGCTAATTCGAAAGCTGCCATTTCAAAGGCTTGTGAGGGAAATTGCCCAGCACTTCAACGTAACGTGTCACCTTTCTCGTTAAAATTGGCGACCCATTTAAATGAATTTCTTGGTACTCTGTTCTAGCAGTGGTACTTGTCTAGTTATTTTGTTTCATGGTGTTCAGACGGATCTGCGATTCCAGAGTCATGCTGTCTTGGCACTTCAGAAGGCTGCAGAGGCTTATCTTGTCAGTCTGTTTGAAGATACTAACCTCTGCGCCATACATGCGAAGAGGGTGACCATCATGCCGAAAGACATTCAGCTTGCAAGGCGTATCCGTGGGGAAAGGGCCTAGGCCTGTTTTCAGGGTGATGATTTGTAAGGGTCGGATTTTTTTTGGGGGAGAATTCTGTAGCATGTACATATATTTGATGAAGGAAGCTTTTCGCAGAAACGCATTTTACACTGCAGGATTCTGTAATGTCGTATAATTGAAGTTTACGTTGGCTACAATGGATATTGTGGATTTATGACTTCTAATTGAATGCGTCGACTCGATCTAATTGTAGCTGCTTATTAATATGGAACTTTTTGCCATTCCAAGCCATGTTTTTTGAACCCATACTGCATGTTGATGCTTGTTAAGCTCTTCATTATTATATGGTATAATTATTGTTTATCAATGTTTTGGAACCCATACTACATGTTGATGCTTGTTAAGCTCTTCATTATTATATGGTATAATCATTGTATCAATGTTGAAGTGTTATATGTGTCTTCATGCATAAATTTAATTTGTTTTTCGGTAGACAACATTCTTCGTGATTTGATAATATTCTGCACTTTCTATTACTTTTCACTGATAATCGACCGCAATCTTCTTGTATGACGATGTCTTTTATCAATGTTGAAGTGCTATATGTGTCTTCATGTACAAAACTGGCTGTTGAACAATAATTTATCCTGTCTGCAAGAGAGGGTTGTTTTACATTGTCTGCAAGAGAGGGTTGTGCATTTGCCAAAATTATTCATAGTGGAACTTGTTTATATGTTTTTTAATAAATGACTTTGAATTTTACAAAGAGTTGGATGGATTTTATTTGCTAGGATCAAGCAATTATTCTACAAATCCACTACAGTTGTGAGCAATGAGTATTTATAATTATGTTATTAAATATTTGGATGGGTTTTACTAGCAAGGCTGAATCTACTATATTGTAATGCAGAATAGTCTTGTGATGTGTTTGCAAAAATATGTTTTTGAATATTTGCATAGATTTTATCTATTTGAATTTTTATCTATCAGACTGAAGTGAGTGATTATGGAATGTTTAGTGGTTGTATCAATTTGTTTGGAAAATTTTGTTTTTGAATACTCGGGAAGAGATTAGTTTGCAATGTGCGGTAGTTGTGAGCAATCTATTTGCAAAAGTGCCAGTTGTTGCAATGCTCAGGTGGGAAGTTTCTTTTGGAAAATTGTTTGCCATTGTTTTTTTGATGGTGAAATTTTAGCTAGTATTCATTTTTATTCCTTGTGAAATTTTATTCATTCTTTCCATATGGCCAATTCATTGTCAGTTTGTTGTTGTTGTCTCATCGTGGCCACACTCGGCGAGCCACAATGTGGCTAACTCATTATTGTCAATTTAGTGCATCTCGACCACTTTGTCAATTTAATGATGACTTGAAGAAACTCTTCAAGTGTCATGTTTCGTTATCCAATGTGAATTTTTATGTCTTCTTCCCATGTGGAAAAATCATTGTCAATTTAGTGCATCTCGGCCCCCGTGCCAATTTACAACACATGTTGGTTGAAGAGTTTCAAGATTGTTGGTTGAAGAGTTCCACGGTTAACTGCTTAACACTTGGTTCTGATTTTCCATGAAATCCTCATTCCCAGTTTTCAGGAATCTTTCACGTGAGAATATTTTTATTTGAGAACGAGTGTTTCATTCTTTTATTTAAAAACTAATTTCGTTGGAAAACTAAAAATGCCAAATTTGAAGAGTTACCACCAAGTTTGAAGGTTTTAACGCAATAGCATTTTTAATGCTCAATTTGAGGGGTCTGGGTTTTTCTGGGTACTACAATTCTTCTGAATAATAGAAATTTCTAGGTTATTTGCTTATATCAAACATTTGTGTAGGGTTTCAACCAATTAACGTTTCATTGAGTATGTATTTACAAATCAATGATTTTGGGATCAAATCCCACAAAGCAATTCTATATATGCTCTTCAAATTCCTTCGAGCTTTTGAAAGTAAAACCAATGAATTATCAAATTTTACTATAATAAAAAACAATTAAAAAGCCTTATCCATCTCAAATTGCTCATCCTTTAGGCTTGAGCCAACATCTCTTTTAGAAAAATTCAACAATTCCAATTTAATAATCCTATCGGCCTATCTTTGTAAATTTTGGGACAACTACTAGTTATGAAATTTCATGTTTTCACGACTCTATTAGTGGGTATCAATACATGAAACTAACTTAAAAATGGAACTCAACTTGGGGAACCATTTAGCATATGTCTAATTATGATCTTGGAATCTCTACTACCAATAATAGGTATACCTTGAAGAAGAGAATACACTTTGGCATGGTTATTTTTATCCCTTCCCATATTCATGAGTACTTAATTCATATCATTTAGTGTCATAGATTAACCCCCAACATGGAATTTGAAACACTATAATATTATAATGTACTAAAATCCACATCTTATTGATGGTAGAAATTGTCAACATTTTTTTGTCAAGGCAGCTATAAATCTATCTTTAGTGAGTTATATTATTTACTAATAGTCATATATTTTAAATAACTTGTAAAATTTGATCGAAATTAATCTATGATAGGACTTCATGATACATCTCACATTACTATGTTTAAAAAAATAAAAAAAGTTAAAAATTAACTAAATCATAATTCTATTTTAAATTATTGGTATTATTATTAATTATAAAAAGAATTAATATGTGGATGTGTATATTTTGAAATATGGATTTATAGTTTTAATTTAATTATCAATAGTTATTAGATGGATGGCAGGGATCCATGGAATATTCTACAATATTCTTTGTAATAGTCACAAATCAAAGTTTGAGATTTATCTCAAAAGTAGCTATGCACTTTCTACCTTTTTAATTAATTTTATTTATTAAAGATATTGACCTCATACATTTAAAAAACTGTGTAACAAGATTCTTAACCATGGATATTTTTAATTTATAAATAGACTAATATCATTCTTTACTGATACCACATGTCCAAACAACTATATCTCATTTCGTAGTCAAAATATTTTGTATATTTTTTACTCTAATTTAATTTAATAACATTTTTTCATTAAATTGAAAGCAAAAAATACATAACTTGAAATAATTATTAAACCTCTATCCCCTCTATCATAAATATAAGTCACCTAGTTAGCGAATTTGTTCCAGTGGGAAAATTTTAAAATTCGACCAAAATATAACAATTAAGCTCTCATAATAAAAGATTTGAAAAATATAACACAATATAATGTTAAAAATGGTTTTCTTATAATGGTAGGAATTTTTTCATATATATATATATATGTGAAATATTATATTTCAGTAAAATTGTTTATAAAACATAAATTTATATATTTTTTTGTTTGTCAAGTTTTTTCTGATCATTCAAGTTTGACTTTTGGCTTGAGGAGTACTGTTGAGGGGCATATAATTTGTCAAAGTCATGTGAGGATTACACCTGATGTGGGCCACACCAGTCCTAAGCTGACCCAGGGGCATCTAATTTGTCAAAGTCACCTGAATTTATATATATTTTTTGTTTTGTCAAGTTGTCTGTGATCATCCAAGTTTGACTTTTGGCTTGAGGAGTAGTGGCCTAGGGGCATCTAATTTGTCAAAGTCACCTGAGGATCACACCCGACCTGAGCATCTAATTTTTCAAAGTCACATGAGCATCACACTCACTCGTACCCACACAAGCCCATGGCCTAGGGGAATCTAATCTGTTAAAGTCACCCGAGGATCACACCCGCCTAGGCCACACCAACCCTAATGTGACTGGATTTTTTAGCATGTCTTCTCCCCTAGCACAAGCAATAACCACCCCAATGAGGTTTGATCTTATGTCATCTTGCTAACGGGGCCATCCTCAATCGTTTCCTTAGTGAGACTTCACATAAATTTATACAATTTACATATATATGATGAAAAATAAAATAAATAAATAACAAAACCACACACATTCAAAATTAATAAATGAAAACAAAATTTAAAGATTTTTTTTTTTTTTTAATTACATATGTTTATTTTATACATTTAATTTCTATATTTTAATTAAATATTATATTTTCTGCTATCACTATTTATAAACCTATAATTTTTAATATTATTTAACTTTTACATATTATTATTATTATTAGTATATGGATTTCGATGTAATATAGTATGAATAAACAAGTATTATACATATATATTCAAAAACAAAAATTAAAATTTAAAATATTTTTTTACTATGTATGTTTTCAATAATGTTAACTTAATTAAATGTTATAAGAAGAGCTTCTGCGTAAATCACATAAAAAATATCTTTGTCGATGCGTTTCGAACCAACTAGTGTGGTTCATCGTCAGGACAAGTTGAAGAAACAGATCTTGCCAAGCAAGTTAAATAGACTGTGCAGAGACTTTAACGGCTATAAAACGGCTATTTTTGACCCTAGGACCCAACCCAACTATACTAATAAATTTAATATTTTTTTAATAATGATAATTCATATCTAGAATTTAGTAAAATAAGGTACAATAACTAGATCTTGAATAATTAGGTTATTGATCAATTAATATTAATGGTTATTATAAATTAGTTATTAGTATTACCATAATATATGAATAATAATATAATAATCTATTTCTAGAAAAAAGTAAAAATTAGTTATAAAGAGTAGTAATTTATTTAACTAAATGACCATAGGTTATTAATAAATTCTTATTAATGGTTATAATAAATTTGTTATTTGATTTTTAGAAATTCGTAAAATTAGGTATAATAACTAGATCTTACGTAATTTATTAGTTAAATAACATTAGGTTATTAATCCAATAGTAATAATGGTTATTATAAATTAGTTATTAATAATCTATTTCCAGAAAATAGTAAAAATTAGTTAACCATTAATATTAATTGATCAAAAACCTAATTACGCAAAATCTAGTTATTGTACCTTATTTTACTAAATTCTAGATATGGAATTATCATTATTAAAAAAAATATTAAATTTATTAATATAGTTGGGCTGGGTCCTAGGGTCAAAAATAGTCGTTTTATAGCCGTTAGAGTCTCTGCACAGTCTATTTAACTTGCTTGGCCAGATCTGTTTCTTCAACTTGTCTTGACGATGAACCACACTAGTTGGTTTGAAACGCGTCGACAAAGATATTTTTTATGTGATTTATGCAGAAGCTCTTCTTATAACTATGACAGATCACAGAAGTCTCAATTCTATAATTATTTAAATGTTATACTTCTACCATAATTATTTATAAATATATAAATTTATATAATTAAATAATGTTAACTTATTAAATGTTATTACTTCTATCATAATTATTTATAAATATATAAATTCCCGTAATAAGATACAATACAATACATTATCTTCATAGCATTTTCATGATCTAGCTGAGGCAGGCATTCCCATGCTCAACTTTATAAATTCATTTTTATGTACATAGGACAGACAACTGTCTGTGTGGCAGACTAATGATTCTGGTAGAGCCATCGTCCTTTGATTTGGATGATCATCTGTGCAGCAATTATGTACATTTGATGTATTTATTTTCCTAAATATATCGCAGCCCCGATGGATGAAACTAGATCTGGGGTCTTAAAACTCGTCCAATCTTCGACCGAAGTACAATTGATCCACGTGAAAAATGTTCTAGAGTCGAACATGGAAAGACATCGCCTGATTACCAGCCAATGATGTAAGCTGTTAACAGGCGTGAGAGGAATCACCGATAATGATGATGACCCTCAAGGTACTACAGTACAATTCATGTGGTGTGAAAAAGGGACTTGGCGTCGAACACCACGAAAAATCTTTCAGTCGAAGGCCATTGATGTAAACATGTCGCTAGAAGTGAGAAACTTTCCATTGAGGCATGCAAGCTTCAAAGTACTGAAAGGGTTGTTCCTAGGTTGACTTCTTGGATAATGAGCTGTCGTCGACAAGAAGTAACTCGTTGTAGAAGGGCCTTAATGAATCCCACATCTATGACACAGAAAGGAGCAAATGATTTTGTGGAGGTGAAAATGATCTGATGATACAGGGTTCAAGGTGGTGGTCATGAAAGAATGAAGCGTGAAGGTATTGCAGCAGATGAGACACAAGCTGGGTTGGTGAATTCTCTGATCGACTTCTCTTGAACATATCAGCGACACTGAAATGGATTGGTAGAGTTAACCCCAAATATGGATGGTATGATGGACCAATGGTAATATGACCGGTGAATGAAATAACCCAACCCGACTCAATCATGGTGATGGAGTGAAAGTGTCATGTTCAAGAGCAACTCGCTACCATTAAAGTTTCTTCAAGTTTTCTTCCCAATTTTCCCCAGTAATTGCTGAATAGTGCCTCTTTATTTTTATCAAGCTTGAGGAGGATAACATATGCTTGTTCTATAATTTTCCCATCAGGCAAACCCGTCACTATGTTTAATGAGCCTAGCAACAGTGAAACTCGTTCTTGTCTGCATGGACAAGTTTGTCGCTATTGGTTTTAACAAGTTTAACGACAAAGATAACTCGGTCCTTTTTCAATTTTAGAGAGTCTGAAAAGGGACGGAAAGGAAACTCTAGTAATCCTTTTTCGTCATATAATCCCTTAAGTCTGAAAAAATATAAAATAATACGAAAGGGATGAATTTTCAATAGTTTTAACGAGCCGAACAAGACAAGTGCTCGATCTTTTTGTGTAATAATCTCTCAAGTCCAAAAAGATTAAAATCTAGAGGAGGGATAGCACTCATGGTAGCTTTAACGAGCTGGAGAGGCCAACTGCTCAGTAATCTTTTCATATTTTATGAGTGAGGCGAAAAGAGCTTAAAGGAGACTCATTTTTTAGGAACGAGTGATACTTTCGAGTAGTTGTTGATTCCAGGTAAGGTTTGGAATTTTCCAATCATAGCAGTTTCACAAGGATGGCTAACAAAATCACTCTTCACAACTGTTCCTCAAAAGGGTAAACAATCAAATGGAGGCGTATGATCAGCCAAACAGAGTGGAGGTGATGGCAAGAACATGACCAGGGCTCAAAAGCTGATGATAATGCATTCACAATGGTTATTTACCGGAGATCGGTTCATTTTTTAATGAGCTTAAACTCTGGGGGAACATTTTCTCATTGCTTAGGTTTAATTTTTAATGAGCTTAAACTTCGCATAAAAACTACTCGTTCCAATCGTATAATAAGGATGTCTCATCGATAGATTCCATTTTTGTGGAGCTTGCACCTTTCAAAGCTTTTCTCTGCTCCTTTTTGCATGCAAGCTAGGAACAACCAACTATTGTCCTAAGGGTTAATTAACTACTGAGGTTAGGTAGGAAAACTCTTCCTTTACTTTGCTGGTGCCATTTGGCCCCTGCAAAGGTGAACGGTCGATCCGACCAATCACCTAACCTAAGCGATCAAAGTCAGCAAAACTATGGGGTTAGCGTTACGCTATTCGCTTTTCACTTGCACACAAAAGGTTTGCATGCCCCCGGGTATAGCAAAGTAGAGTTTCTAGGTTACCCTTCAATTTGCAGACAAAACATTTGCTCTGTCGGGAAAGGTCTACCTTCTGACGGAGGCATCTTATTCCGGTCTAATCCCATTTTCCTAAACGGATGGGTGCATGCCCCCTGGGTTTCAGTCATGGCCACCGAATTACTCGCGTTCTTGAGGTGGACGGACTGGAGATTGATGAGACATTCCTTGCATGAAAAGCCCAGTTAGGGATGGTACTTAACTATTAGCTATGTGTGAGCTGGGGAATGAAAGCTAGTCTACGAGCTGGACCACTCGGCCTTCATGCGAAAAACACATTACTCGAAAGAGTGAGGAGACAATGGCTCCCATGCTATAAATATAGTCACGGCCAAGGAGAAGATTATAATCTAAAGGTCCTTGGACTACCATTACATTCAGATACATGGTTTTCCCTCTCAAAGTTATAGGAAAACTCAGAAGGATCCCTAATGGTCAACTGGTTCCTTTATCGAAGCTTGTTAGATTTCGCATCTCAGGCAGAAGCGATGGCGAAGCAAGCGCCTTCCCAGCAGTTGAGAAAAGGATACTCACAGAAGCCCCTTCATCTAAGATGGTACCGACCATGACCATTCTGTAAGCTTGTACAATGATTCAGAATGGTACATTAGATAGTAAACGAGGTCTGCCTAGTAGATTCCAATCGAATGTAATGACTAGGTTGCTCGGAGGTGGGACCGAATAAACCGGTGGATATGACCCTGATGAACTTCCTTCCTATGGTAAAGGAATGGGTAGATTGCCCCCATGTTCATTGGAGTCTGTGTTTACGAAAAGAATTTGAACAATGTCGTTCTCATTCTCTTTGGTGACTGTATCATCCGAAGATGGACCTTCTAAAGTAGGGACCGGGTCGACTGCTACCTCAACATTTTGACTTTCGTCTAGTGTGGATTTAGAGGGCTTATCTTCAATGATAGATGCTTCGACCGACCACAAAGTTGTGTCAGTCGGATTTTCAACTAGAAATGGACTTGGAAAGAGTTTCTTGTACCCAGGAGGAAGCCATAGCAGTGAAGCAGGACGGTTATCCAAGACTCTTTTAGATTCGTCTAGGAAGGGACAACGGTGGATGACATGATTGCTTTCACACAGTTTGCAAGGAAATTCACATTTTCCTTTCTGTCCAGAGACTTCGTTTTCGCTAGTTGACGGTGTACTCTGAACATGATCATCAGAGGTTGACAACACCAGATTGTGCAAATGAGGAGACCAGTCCATTAAGATCTAAGGCATGCAAGGAAAATCTCGATGATAGTGGTCCCCTTTGCAAATGACACATGGAGATTTGGGTTTAGATGGTGCAGTGTGTGGATTTTCACTAGATGATGTGTGGTTTCCCTTTTTCACCTTTGGCTCCTTCTTCTTTTTCTCCTTCCCTTTCTTCATCTTCTCACTTACTTGGTTTTTAGCTTTACCAACTTCACCAAGTGAAGAGGAAGGAGGGGAGGGAGAAATAAATGAAGCAAAAGGTTGGGGCGTAAATCTAGTATCATCTAGTTGCTGACTTGATTGCTCAAGAACCGCGACAGTTTGAATGATAGAGTTCGAGAAGAGCCATATGGGCAAGCCGATTGTCAGTCCTAGGAGGGACAATGTGGCCATATGAGGTGCACCAACATCTCCCCAAGAGGAGAAAGGACTAGGATTTCCCCTAAGGGGAAATCCCTGGTTGGTGGATTCCATTTTTCTCAACCTAAGACCAATGAGGGAACAATGATGTTATTTCGATTAAAATAAATTTTAGACACTTTGACACAACTTGCTATTTCAATTTTTAAGAGTCGAGAAAAATCAAAAGATGAATCTAGTCACCTTCGGTTTTTAATGAGCCTGAAGTGACAAGTGCTCAGATGGACCTTTTCCTTTAAGGAGTCTAGAAAGGAATGAAAGAGACTACTTTGGAAATCTAGACAAAGGGATTACCAAACCAATCGCAACATTTTACGGTACGGCAGTCAACCTTCCCAAATGTTGTGTTCAGTGCATTGCGATCAATAGGGCAGCAGACAGGGCTTCCTAAGGATAAAGGACATAGCCTATTGTGGTCTCCCAATATATACTCGACGGTACATGGGAGCACAAGTCCGTACTGGCAGTTGTCGTCTAAAAGAGGAGGAATCACCCAACCAACAATGAAAGTGATAGTTACCAGGATTTACGACGTCGGAATACGTCTCTAGCCTAGACTTCTAAATGTTGTGCGTTAGGTTCCAAAGCATTTTTATGTTCATTGAATTTATTTTATGGTTGATATTTCTTAAGAAGTTTGCCTTTCAGGTTCACCGCATGATGTAGATATACAATTCCTAAAATGCAATCTAAGATGATAAACAATCGTTTAATCTTCTTTTTGCAATGAAAATCCTAGCTACTAAGAAAAGAGAAATGAGATTCTTTCAACATAGAGCAGAGAGCACACACTAGATGCACTGTCCTAAATCAAACCAGCAAGCAATCTAAATGCAAATGCACATGCATGTATTTTTTTTCGCTTTCTTAATGTGTGAATGACAAAAAGAATGCTAAGTACAAATTTGAATCGTTTCAAGCGACAGTACTAACAATTTTCTTTTCAAAAAAACGAAAGGAAGATAATGATGACACTTTGCGATTTTGAATTGAAAACTACTTTCGGCACAAGAAAAAATATTAATTCGAATCAGATACAAGAGTAACATTGTAATCGACCATCAAGAACAATAGGATTCTTTTCTTTGACTGAAAACGACACTTGCGACACTTTCAAATCAGTAAATGTAAATCACATGGGCTAATCTAATGAGGCTACTTGAGCCACCACTAGGGCAATTAGGATGTTTGCAAACCAATTGTTCAATTTATAAACAAAACCCAGAGATAGAATGAAGCAGCATTGATCTACTTTGCACTTGCATAGCAAATGCAGTTCAAAGGCTAGCTGGCTTGACTTCAGGCTCTGTCTATAAGTTTATAAAGCAAACAAATATAGACAAGCAAACAAACTACTCGCTCCCCCAGTGGAGTCGCCATTTTGTTATCAGGAAATCTAGTGTCTATGCAGAACTGATAGTCCCACTAAGATGGGTAGTTATCTTAGAAACAAACAGATTAAAGTTAATTTAGCTTTCCTTTACGAGAAGTGGATAGGAGAGGAGAAACGAATACCAACCTCGATCTCTCGCTTGGTTCTCTGCTTGTTCCTTCTCCCCTTTGACAGATCTTTGCTGCTACTCCCTTGACCACTCCACTTCAAAAAGTACCTGTAAAGTCAAAGCAGCATAATACCTTCAAAGTGCAGAGGTCTACAATCATAAACAATATAGGTCCAGATATATATTGACCACATACATGCATATATCAGCAAACATACAAGAATGTGGAGGAAAACTTGAATAGATTTATTGATATAGAGATTAGAAGATAGGATTACAACGCATTGATCTGACCCAACATCATCCTCCCAACATGAAAGCCCTTCTTCACCTCATGAAAAGCTTAGATCACCCAACACTATGATATTCCACCAGGAAACCAACAACACTTCCTTACAAGATACAAGATTCCAGCCTCTGGATCTCTGAGATGAGGGATCCATATATAGATGATTGTAAGAGGATGAGTCAGCTTCTAGGATTTTGATTAGTTTCCTCTCTCTGATAGTTCTTGATTCCACTTGGAGATTGATGATCTCTTACTCATCCCTGGGAGAATTCAGAGAGGCAAGTGTCACAGGAGAAGTTTCTGGAAGATTCAATGATCATCCACCTTCCAAACTGTCTCTGCCATTTGTCTACTCTCATCCATCGCACCCTACAGAAAGGATTTCCAGTATGCATCGCACTTTTTACACTGAGCAGGTGAGATGCATCGCATCCTTAGCACTGGGCAATCTGTATGGTCCAGTTTTGACCAATTCTGAGCAGTTTTCTGTGGAGAACTTCTGGGAGATGATGTAATCAGCTGATCTTCTTCCTTTAGGGCATGAAACAACACTTTTAGGGACTCAAAAGCCCTTGGTTTATCGACATATGTGATTGGGGTTGCAGTGCCCAAACATGTATATAACACGTTGATGGTTAAATGGTGTGATTTTACATACATGGAATGAGATGTACATGTGAATGTTCATATGATATAAGGGATAGTTCATATGTATAAGAAAATTTTCATATAATATGATAAATAAAAGGAGTAGCTGAAGGTAGGAAAAGATGTTACAACAACTAGGTGGTTTTGTTGGTTCCATGGGAATAAATGTACAATGACATGATAGCCGGAAAAGTGGTATGAAAAGGGAATTTTTCTAAACTTGATAATGCATGGTTGATACATACACATGCATGTTTTATATTATGATGAATTGAAGGTATGATTATCTTGTTGGTGTGAAATGCCATGGTTTGAGAATCATCATAGTAGTAAGATATGTAGTTAATCTTTAAACTATGATGACTATGTGGTTGAATGAAGGTAGAAATTGCATTTTTTTATATGTTTAGGTAACACAAGAAGTTTATTAAGGAGTCCCAAAGAACATGGAAAATTATTAGGTAATCGTCAGGAAAAAGCATTGCTAAAAATGGCATTGTAACTATGCTCCTGGGAATTACGGTGAGCAGGAATGAAGGAAAATATGTGCAAGCTAAACAGTAATTGTGTGTGGATAGCATGGGTATGAAGTGTTGAGTTTCATAAATGTTGAATATTGCAATAGAAATAACATCAATTGGTGATGATAGTAATGGAAACAAGTTAAATGGTAAAAATAAAGGAATTTGGGTGAAGAATTCCCTTGGGCTAAGTTAGGAAACTGTTGTTCTCAATTTTATGCATGCTTTCTATGGATATAGGAGGTTCTCTTAACCTTGATTTTATTTTACATATGTTGATATGTATCATGTCCATGAACATGTTGATGAATAAATAAATGAATTCATGTAATGGCATTGTAATTGACAGGTTGTTGTCACGTATAATTATTGTGGAAGAATGATTAATTATACTAAAATATTTCATGCATATATGAATGGATTGTTTGAGATAACATAATGAAATTATCCAATAATATTCCCAGTTGTGTGAGGAATCTATTGAGAAAGTGTGAATTCTTGTTGATGATCATTATTGTTTATGATATCATGTGCCCATGTTTATATTATGATAGTGAAATGTTGATTGTGGGATCAACAAGCATACTAACTACTAGAAAATATTGGGACCAGTAGGCCACCTTGAATTAGGGTCTTCCTAGGCTTGGGAGGTGTGATGATATTAGAATAGGTAGGCCACCAGGGATTGGGATTTGCTTGGGCCTGGGAGATGTGATGATATTGAAACAGGTGTGCCACTCAAGATTACGGATTGCCTAGACCTGGGAGGTATGATGATATTGGGACAAGTAGGACACCTAGGATTGGTGGTTTCTTGACGTGGGAGTAGTGTGATTTGCAACACTCTAGGATAAGCATGGCAACATTTAAGGAACCACAAAGGTGGATTTGAGCTATGATATATACATTGCAACGAAGATAAGGTATATAGGTGGAGGTGCAGATTGCTTTACATTCCTCATATTGGGTGGAGACTTTATATTCTTTAGACTCATATTTTGTAGAGAGAGTTTTGTGTTTTTCTTATTTGACGATGGGAATTCTAGTAGTACATCGGTGTTTTATGGATTCCTAGTATTGGGTGGAGATAATCGAGGCAGTATTTCAGTGGGTGGAGATAGGGTGGTCTCTATATTCCTGACAATAGTTGATTGTGGCTTAGTAATGGTATAAGGGGGTACTTTGCCTCTTTATTTTGTACCTCCACATCTCATCCAGGCTCTCTATTGTGTACCTCCACATCTCCTTAAGGATCTCTATTTTGTACCCCCACATCTCTTTCAACCTCTCTATTTTCTCTTAGTGCTCTCCTCTTTTCTTGTAGTTTCTCATTTTTTTTGTTTAAACCAATTCCCTTGTGATTCTAATTTCGTTTACAATTACTTAGGTACTTAGAAATTTAAAATCTAATTCGAAAACAACAAAAGTCAGTTTAATCTTTTAATACTACAAATGGTTCAAAAAAAATCCAAGTATCTCAAAGCAAAATTATCACCTAATCCACAATCAAATTCCAAAAAAATTGTAAAATCATTTTTTTTTCTTATACCTCATAAAAAAAATTGGTAATTTATAATTTAATGTAAGGCAAATTTCATTATATCATCTTTCTTAAAAAAAATTATTTTTCATAAGAAAAAATAAAACTAAAATCTCTTGCCAAAAAAATAATATATATATATATATAATTTTTCCTTCATCAAAAATTCAAATTAATTTTTGGGAAAAAAAAATTTCACTATCCATTTCACACTTCGTACTTAACACTTTTTGGATTCAATCTAATCTTTCAACCGAGAATATATACGATTTTCAATAGGAAATTTTGTACATTGAATATGTTAGTTGATTGATAAAATGATGAGGTTGTCGCGGATAAAGTGTGGACTGAGAAATTTGTTGGGTGAGGATTTAAAAATAAGAGTTGGTTTTAGTATTTTTTTGGATTTTTAGGTGTCAAAATCCAGTGGAAAAATTTGAGGTGAAATCTTGATTTGTGTTATTTAAACTAGTTTTTTGACTGTATATATAGATTCAACACCGTGGAAAACCCCTAGGGCATTTCGATTATACAAGATTACGCATCAAACTTTTGATTTCAATAAATTCAAATCGGATTTTAGAAAAATTTACTAGAAAAACTCATCGTAAAACTTCCAAAAAATTGTACTAAAAACAACTCCTTAAAAATATATCGCCCTAGAGCTTGGCTTCTTGTAAGATTCTCCTATCAAACTCTCAACCGAGAGTTTTTTTCAACGAAAACTCTTTGTGGTTAAGACAAACTAGAGTTGTAAAATTTTCTTGTATAAGAGTTTTTATTTTTTCAATGTAGAATTATTTTCCTTTTGATGAAGAGTTTTTCTAGGCCTAGAGTTTTTGGTAATCAAAAATTAGGAAAAAATTTCTAATTATCTATAAATGGAAACTTTAAAGAAATCAAATCTCTACAAAATTTAATATTTACATGATGCTCTTGGTACCAATAGATTTAGCTTTGGATCTAGTTTGTAATGATATAAGATTTCTTCATTTCCATGAAGAATTGATATTTATTACTAATTTTACACTAAAATGTGTTACTGCATATTTTGAGAGTTCTAAAAATTTTCTGAAATAAAAATTCAATAAAGTCTAATCAAAACACCAAATCATTTGAAAACTCACCTGTAGTTTCCTCTCCTTCTCTTCAAAATGGTATTTACAATTGACTTATTAATAATCACATTAAAAAGAAAGATCACTAAATACGTTGAGAAACCACCATTTTTTATCTTACCCTATTTCATTAAATGATAAAAAATAATGATTGAATCTAAAAATTCTTCAAAAATAATCCATGTCCTAGTGTAATTTGTGTATATTGTAATACTATAATTGTTTTGTTTTTCCAAAATGAATCACTATCTCTAACCATGGTGATTCATTAAATAGCTCATTATAATTACCTGAAATGTTGAGATATATTCAATTAGTAAACACCAAAATTCTACATCTATATATCCATCATATATATGAAGGCAAGGGAAATTTCTACCAATCTTGTTTTTACGAAAAACAAAATATATAATAAATATATATATATATATAATATATATATATATTAATTAGCTCCCATCAAAATTTAAAAAAAAATCACAATTTTTTAATATTAAAACTAAGTTAAAAGTGTTTCCAAATTTCGTGTTTTCACGACTCTACTAATGGGTCTCCATACATGAAACTAAACTTAAAAATGGAACTCAACTTGGGGAACCATTTAGCATATGTCTAATTATGATCTTGGAATCTCTACTACCAATAATAGTATACCTTGAAGAAGAGCATACACTTTGGCATGGTTATTTTCATCCCTTCCCATATTCAACAATTTGGCATGGTTATTTTCATCCCTTCCCATATTCATGAGTACTTTTAGGGTCATAGATTAACCCCCAACATGGAATCTGAAACCCTATAATATTATAATGTATTAAAATCCACATCTTATTCATGTAGAAATTGCTAACAATTTTTTGTCAAGACAACTATAAATCTATCCTTAAATCTATCTTTAGTGAGCTATATTATCTACTAATAAATATTATAGTCATATATTTAAATGACTTGTAAAAGTTGATGGGGAGTTAATCTATGATAGGACTTCATGATACATCTTATGTTATGGTTAAAAAAAAACTTAAAAATTAACTAAATCATAATTTTATTTAAATTATTGGTATTATTATTAATTATAAAAAAATTAATATGTGGATGTGTATATTTTGAAATATGGTTTTATAGTTTTAATTTAATTATCAATAGTTATTAGGTGGATGGCAGGGATCCATAGAATATTCTACAATATTCTTTGTAATAGTCACAAATCAAAGATTGAAATTTATCTTAAAAGTAGTTATGCACTTTCTACATTTTTAATTAAATTGATTTATTAAAGGTATTGACCTCGTACATTTAAAAAAACATGTAACAAGATTCTTAACCATGGATATTTTTAATTTGTAAATAGACTAATATCATGCTTCACTGATACCACATGTCCAAACAACCATGACTCATTTCATAGCCAAAATATTTTGTATACTTTTTACTTTAATTTAATTTAATAACATTTTTTCATTAAATTGAAAGCAAAAAAATACCGTTTGAAATAATTATCAAACCTCTATCTCCTTTATCATAAATATAAGTCACCTGAATTTCTTCTTGTGAGAAAATTTTAAAATTCAACCAAAATATAACAATTAAGCTCTCATAATAAAAGATTTGAAAAATATAACACAATATAATGCTAAAAAGGTTTACATAGAATGGTAGGAATATATATATATATAATATTATAATTGAAATAATTTATATTTCATAAAATTGTTTATAAATATAAATTTATATATATATTTTTTGTTAAGTTATCTATGATCATCTAAGTTTGACTTTTGGCTTGAGGAGTAGTGCCTAGGGGCATCTAATCTGTAAAAGTCACCTGAGGATCACACCTGACCTCATCTAATTTGTCAAAGTCACTTGAATTTATATATTTTTTTGTTTGTCAAGTTGTCTGTGATCATCCAAGTTTGACTTTTGTCTTGAGGAGTAGTGGCCCAAGGGCATCTAATTTGTCAAAGTCACCCATCTAAGTCACCCAAGGATCACACCTGACCTGGGCCACACAAGCCCTAAGCTGAGGGAGGGGCATCCATCTAATTTGTCAAAGTCACCTGGGGCATCCATCTAATTTGTCAAAGTCACCTGGGATCACACCTGACCTGAGCATCTAATTTTTCAAAGTCACCTGAGCATCACACTCACCCTGAGCCACACAAGCCCCCTGCCCAAGAGCATCTAATCTGTCAAAGTCACCCGAGGATCACCCCCGCCTAGGCCACACCAACCCTAATCTGACAGGATTTTTTAGCATGTCTCCTCCCCCTAGCACAAGCAACAACCATCCCTAATGAGGTTTGATCCTATGTCATCTTGCTAATAGGACCATCCTCAATCGTTACCCTAGTGAGACTTCACATAAATTTATACAATTTACATGTATAAGATGAAAAATAAATAAATAAATAACAAAACCACACACATTCAAAATTAATAAATAAAAACTTAATTTAAAGATTTCTTTTAATATATATATGTGTTTTTATTTTATACATTTGATTTCTATAATTTTAAAAACATTATATTCCGCTATACTATTTATAACGATAAATTTAAATATTTACTTTTATAAAATAATTAAAATATATTATATATTATATATGATTTAATGTATATAGTATGAAAACAGTAATTATAACAAAAAAAAACTTAAAATTTTAATATTTTTTACTATGTAGTCCAATAAGTTAACTATTTAATGTTATACATCTAATCATAATTATTATAAAATATAAATTTATATAATTTAAATGGTATGTCAAAAAAAAAATAGCAAACATATATATATTTAAAAATAGTAAATGATGTTCATGGGTCTTGTATTCAGCCACTTTGTTAAGGCACTCTTTGATGTGAAGTCACTGATTCAATTTCCTTCCTGGATTACATTGACATGATAAAATATCCTTCTAATATTTGTAGAAAAACCAACTCCCAGTGATATATTGGACATGATGTAGATGTAATCCCAGCAAGCTTAAAAAAAACAGTAAATGACAACTATATATATGATTTTTATATTTTATTGAAATATTACACATATATTATAACTATATATAACTATGTAATTTTATATAATTAAAACATATATGGTATAGATAAAAAAAAATTAACACACACATTGAAAAATAATAAATAACAACAAACTTTAAAAATGTTTTTTTGTAATTTACATTTTAATTATATTTATCTTTTATATTTTATTGAAATGCTACACTTCTATTAGAATTTATAATTTAATTATGTATAATATAAATAAAAATTTACACACACATAAGAAATTTAACACATCAAAATTCTGAAGATAAAAATAAACTAATAGAAATCAAAAATATTATTAAAAAATGGTGTTCTATATAAATTAACAACACTACTCCAACCTCCCCAAGCTATCTTAACTCTATTGGCTTTTTTTAGTTGTCAGACTTAATATTCAAAAGTAACATTTCATTAGGTCAAATAATCTGGAATTTATTTTTAAGTGAATAGTTTTTAGCTTTTTGGTTTTTTTTGTTTTATTAACTCTTTAAATTCCCATAATTAAATTTGTTGTATATTTATATATGTGAATCACATATTAACTTTTTTTATAATTAATAATAAAATAATAATAATATTTTTCATGATTTTTAATAATTTAAAATATGGATTCAATTTTTTTATTTTTTCATCTTTTAAATATTTAAATAAAAAAAAATTTATATATATATATAAATTTTTAAACGGCTAAAAGTGTTGAATTGAATAGTGGAAAAGTATAATAAAAGAAATTAAATTAAATCAACTTATAATACTATTAAAATTATAGCACAACACATAAAAATATTAATGTAGTGAATAGACAAAACCTTTATTATATCCACCATAATAAAATATAACAATAGAAATAAAAACAAAAAAAAATATGCAATAAAAATATATTAATATTAATTATTAATAATTATTATTAACTTAATATAAAAGTTATCTAATTATTATATTAATAATTGATCTAAAACACCTAAATAGTTTTGGAGTTGTCTTTAGTGTGATTTTTTGGGCTTTAATTTGAGGTGAAATGTTGATTTATGTTATTTAAACTGGTTTTTTCACTTTATATATGGATTGTGCAACCATTACTCATCAAGCTTGTGCTTTCAATAAATTCATGTCTTATTGTAGAGAAATTAGACCGCAAAACTCTTAAAGCACTTCGATTGTGCAACTGTTACCCATCAAGCTTGTGATTTCAATAAATTCCTACGGATTGTAGAGAAATTAAACTGAAAAAAATCACAGTAAAAACTTTCAAAAAGTCTCACTAAAAACAATCCAAATTATTTTTAACTAAAACAATGTGAAAACTATAATAAAAGACTGATTTAAATGAGATCAACTTAGCATATCCATTAAATTATAATAATAACATTACAGTTTTTTTTATCTAATATATACACACTGTATAAAGAAAATTATAACGTGTCACTATATATTAAAAGTTAAAATTAAGTCGTTGGCTATTAAAATTCTACCGTGTCACTATATATTTAAAATTTAAAATTAATTTAAAACTGTCACATAAGTTCTAGAAGCTTCTCATAAATTAAAATTTAATCCACAGCGTTTGCCATGAGGCTAGCATTTGTTTTGTCGGGAGTTTCTTATAATATGAGGGAATCAACGGAGATCGTAGAAAAAAAAGCAGGGAATCTGGCCCCAACAGTAACGACAAAATGCCAAAGTGCTGGGCCTACGACATGTCAGCGTTGGATAAATAGAACCTCACATTCATTCCAAAAGCAGCCCAATGATAGTGATACATTATTGTCAAAGTGGCCCATTATTGTCAGAGAACGAGTCACTGAATTTTTAGAGCCATTTAATCTGATAATAACTTTTATAATTAAATAATAATAAATTAAATTAATATAAAATAATGTTAAATTTCTATCATTTTATTATTAATATCATTTATAAAATACATATTTAACTCTTAATCTCATATATATATATATATATAATTAATTAATTAATAATACTAATTAATTAAGGAAATAGATTAATTAATTAGTAAGAATTGAGATATGGCTGATTTTTCTCTGGAGATTTCTAGTAAAGTTTCTAAGTGATCTAAGCTATCAATCATTTCAGATCTAGACCTTGGTCATTGATTTCAAAATGAGAGATTACAATGGAAATCGATGAGCAGTGTTCGAGATCATTCATTACAGTAAAGAGACCACATCGACAACATGGGGTTTGAAACCAGTGAGAGTTTTAGTAGCAATTAAACCAGTAAATATTTCTAGACCTTTCCTTCATCAATATTTTTCCTGTTTCTGAGATCCAAAGGAGAAATTATGCCAAAGTTATTCTGCAGACAAAGAGGTCTTACGAGATTTCGAGTTGCATAGTGAATTGTAGGAAATCAATATGATTGCAAAAAATGAAGATTGTAGGTATTCATAACAGATTGTTGGAATAGAAGTGTGAATTGCAGGAGAGTCGAGATCCTTCCAATGGTTAGATCAAATTGTGGAGGTGAAGATTTTGGGGTCTGTCAAGCAACATTGTAATATTCATCAATTGCAAAATTTGCTGAAGATTAATAAAATTCTCAAATCTGAAGAATTGGTTTTCCCTTCGAGGTTTTTCTAAGGATATTTTGTTCGAAATAGTTGTGTCCATTTTGTGACTTTTTTTTTTTTTAACTGAAACGGTTATATATTTTATTTATGTGGAGAAAATAAGAGGGGACTTTGCCATGGCAGCCCCGATTACAAAGTGAGCAGCCTTCTGCTTCAGATTTTGGAATACATCGATTTTATGGTATCTGGAGGAAGATGTTACCATTTACTATCAGCTGTCCTTTCGGTAGAGAGCATCCTTTATTCACCATTTGATCAGCTTCCCCGTTCAAGTTTCTGAGGATGTGGTAGAACTTATAGTTGTTGAAATGTTGCAACACTCTTTTTAATCTGCCCAAGATTTTGTTTAAAGCAGCATTACTAAAAGGTTCTTCCGTATTCAATTTCTTAATTAGTATATTTGAATCTCCAAAAACTTGCAGCTCTTTAATACCCTGTTCTCTTACTATTTGGCAGGCTTTGAGGAGACCATAAATCTCAGCTTGGTTATTGGATTTCTGTCCTAAACTCCAGCTAAAATAGTCTTTTAGTATCCCATCTGTGGAATAAATGATACCTCCTGCACCAGCAGTTTTGGGGTTTCCTTTGGAGGCCCTGTCGAAGAAGATAGTGGTTAACTTTTTGGATCTCCACCAGGTTGAGAAGACATCCTCTTGGTCTCTTCTGTGCCATTCCGGGTTTGCTGATTGGGGTGTGGGAGGAGATTTTCGAATAGCAGGCTCCAGGGAGCATAGCCAACTCCTTTCTTCAGATAGTAAAAGCGGATCCTCTTTATGATATTGTTGTTGTGCTGCTTCCAAAAGGAAGGCTTTGGCTTTAGCTACAACCTGGAAAGGGGAGAGTTGATGCCCATTGAAAATCTGATCGTTGCGGGCCAACCAAATCTGCCAGCAAACAAATTTTGGAATGGTTGTCCAAACTTTGTTCAAGAAGGATTTTATGGGAATTCTTTGCGGATATTGGTTATTCCATTCAGCAAAAAGTTCTTGAACATAACACTGGGGAAATGAAGGAATCTGTAATCCCTGTAAGATGAGGCTCCACGTTTCTTTAGCAAAATAGCATTCCAGAAATAAATGTTGGGTTGTTTCTTTGTTGTTTCTACATAGCGCACACCTGTGAGGCCCAGCTATGTTCCTCTTCTCCAAATTGTCCCCTGTTAAGATTTTGTTGTGCATCAATGTCCAAAAGAAAAAATTAACTTTTGGGAGGGCGAGACTGTCCCAAACTCGCTTCCAAAAGGCTGGATTATGTTTGTTATTCCTTGATTCCTGAAGGGCCTTGTATCCGGCTACTGTGGTGTATACGGCTACTTGTCCCCATGCCCAGCGATCTTTTATGTATCGATTCTCTGGCTTCGACTCTTCCAGAAGCTCAATTAGATGGTTTCTCTGTGCGGATAGCCAGCCAGGTGCATCGTGGAGGTTCCACCTGGCCCACTCTCCTCGGTGGTCCCATACTGAGATATCACATAGCCTATTAATGCCAGCGTCAATCATCCATACTCTGATATCTTTTATTTCATCACTCTGTTCCAGTGGTTTGCCTCCCATAATCCGATCCTTCCACAGATTAGTTCTCTTGCCATTACCTGGTATTTTGTAGAGTGATTTTTTGAAAAAGGAGCCGCTTTTGCAACAAAGAGCCCAAACATGCGTACTATTGACAGGAGGCTCGGATTGTAGGTTGCTGAGAGACGAATTTTGGGCGTATTTAGACAACAGGATGACGCTGGTCAGATGCTTGGGGTCGTTAACCAGTTTCCACAAGAGTTTGCCTCCGAGCGCAAGGTTAACTAGAGATGGGTCACGGATCTGTAGGCCTCCTTTAGTTGTTGGCCTTTTAATCAAATCCCAATTGACTAGATGCATCTTCCTTTCATTTCCTTTCCCACCTTGCGACAAGAAGTCTCTTAAGAGCTTGGAGATCTGCTCCATGACATTTCTGGGAGCTAGTAAGAATGCACCCTGATAGACTGGTAACGCTGATAATAGAGCTTTTATTAAAATGACTTTGCCTCCTTTAGATAGCCAGAAGCCACCCCATGATGCTATTTTTGATTTTATTTTGCAAATAATGTCTGACCAGAGTGACCTTCTGTTCGGACCATTTGTGATCGGTAGACCTAGATATTTGAATCGATCCCATTGGGTGTGGCCTCTGAACCCCAAGGCATTTGAAATTCCTGTTAGCTCTTGATTATCGATATTCCAAGTGTAAATTTCGCTCTTGTTTTTTTTGACCTGTGCTCCAGAGACCCTGCAATAACTCTTGAGAACTGTATCAAAACCTTTGGCAATTATGGAAGATGCGCCTCCAAGTAGAAGAGAATCATCTACGAAAAGAGCATGGTTCAAGGGAACTACGCCAGGGGAGGGTTTGAGGCCGGGGAGAGTGCTAGCAGATCTTTCAGATGAAAGTTTCCTACTAAAAGAATCAGCCATTAAAATGTACAGGAAGGGGGAAAGAGGGCATCCCTGCCTGATGCCTCTCTGTGCTTGAAAGAACTTGGAAGGGCGTCCATTGACTAGAGGGGCAATCCAAGGATTTTCAATACAGGCTTTTATAAGATGGACAAAATGAGGTGAGAAGCCAAAGGCACTGAGAACTTTAAGGAGGAAGGGGCGATTTACTCTGTCAAATGCATTTTCCATATCTAACTTTATCACCATACCTTTCTTGTTTCTCTGTTTGCTGGAGTGGATTGTCTCCTGTACTTGAATAACATTATCAAGAATGTGCCTACCTTCCACAAATCCTCCCTGGGGGCTGGAGATCAATCTTTTTAATAGGGGCTTGATCCTTTTTGCAAGAAGTTTAGCCAAAATCTTATATGATGCATTGCATAACGATATAGGTCTGAATCTTGTAAAAGATTCCGGATTAGATTCTTTGGGAATTAAGGCAAAATAAGTGGAGTTGGTGCCTCCTCCAATCTTTGCTTTTCTCATGAAGCCTTTAATCATTTTTTGGAGATCAGTTTTGATGATGTTCCAGCCTACTTTATAGAAGTGTATTGTAAAGCCGCCTGGACCGAGTGCTTTATCAGGTTCCATGGATCAGATGACTTTGATTATTTCTTCCTCAGTGAAGTCGCTGATGAGAACGACGTTATCTTCAGGATTGATCAGTTGGGGGATATTGTGTAGGAAACCTGTAATTTCCTCCTCGCAGTCCTGTGGTTCCTCCCTATATAATTTCCTGAAATGGCTGTCTGCAGCATCTTTAACTTGGTTGTATCCCTATCCGACTTCGCCTTCTGCTATTTCTATTTCTAAGATATGATTCCTGGACAGCCATGCTCTATACTGTCTGTGGAAGAAGGAGGTGTTCCGATCCCTTGCTTTTAGCCACAGACTTCTGGATTTGATTCTCCAGTATTCTTCTTCTTTTCTTAAGGCTTGATAGGTAGAGCATTGAGCCTTTGTTTCTTGCTCCAACAGCTCTGTTGTAATCTCTTTGCGTTCCATATTATCTTGCAGGTTCTCCAACGTGTGGACTGCCTCCTTTCTTGTATTGGTTGGGTTGGGGACTGGTTTCCTTATCAAGTCCTTCAACGCATACTTTGTAGCCTTGAGCTTTTGCTCCCAAACAAAACTTGAGGATCCAGAGATAGGTTTGGCCCACACTTCTTTCACAATGTCAATGAAACCTTCTCTCTCAATCCATAGAGGATTAAATTGAAAAGGAAGGGGCCCCAAATTTTCTTCATCTACTAGGAGGAGTTGAATCGGTTTGTGATCTGAGGAGAGCTTGGGCAAGATTTTGGTTTTTATTATCCTTTTGTTCAACATAATCGGACTTTGAACCAAGAATCGACCCAGGTGGGCAGCTATATGATTTGGCCCAGATCTATTGTTGGACCAAGTATATAGGCCTCGCACTGGGGCATAATCAAGTAAGTCCCATTGCTGTGTGAGCTCTTCGACCAAAGCCAACATTGGATCTCTATTGCTTGATCCTCCCCTTTTCTCCTTTGTTTTTAGTACAATATTGAGGTTGCCTGCTATGATAATGTTATCTGGATTATGCTGTTCAAGATAAGCTGAGAGGGATTTCCAGCAATATCGTTTTTCAGAATATGTAACAGGAACATATAGATTAAACAAAGAGATGGTCAACTTACTTGTACAATGTAACAACTCCGTGAAGATCCAGTGCTGGGTTTCATGGGACTTTTTTAGCTGAAATAGGTCTTCGGTCCAGAGAGTTGCCAGGCCTCCAGAGTATCCCCTTGAACTAACTGCTTCGCCTGCTCTTTTCTTCCATTTTGTTTTGCTGATATCAAGAAGAGCGCCCCCTTCTATCTTCGTCTCTTGGAGGATGAGGATATCTGTGGGTTCTATTTTCAGAAGGTCCATGACTGCTTTGGCTTTGGATGTGTTCCCCAGCCCTCTGCAATTCCAAGAGACGAGTTTCACCATTTACTTAAGGAAACAAGTATGGCCTCCCTTGGAAGGCCTTGGTCTAGTGTTTCTTCCCATGGTCATTTCTACATTGGCCTGGCTACCTTGGACTTTGAGTCGCTCGGCCTCCTCTTCCCTTAGCTCTTTGCGAGATTTCCTTCCTTCTTTTTTAGTAGATCGCTCAAAGGTTTCGTCTTCTAAAGATCCTGAGCTTTCTTCTAGTTTTTTCCTTGTTACATCAGCATATGAGGGGCTGGAGGGGCTTCGTTGCGCAGTCTCAACCTGTGGTGCTTCTTCCCCCTCTTTGATGGGGGATGGATCTACTACATGCTCTAGATTTTCCTGAGTCGAGGTAGATGGGATAGCCTGAGTGTTTTCTACTCCTTTATGAGTTGCTTCCTTATCTTGGTTAAGCTTGGAACCGCTTGGAGCTTCTGGCAAGCTGCCTTTTCCATTTCCTTTTTTTTGCCGAGCGGATTTTTGAACTACAGTCCACTGGTCCTCACTTGTTTTTGCTACTTGTTCCTCGATCTTTTTCTTGCAGTTCTTTGCAAAGTGCCCATGTTCATGACAATATTTGCACTTGAATGGAAGTTGTTCGTAATCCAGTTCCTGCACATGAGTCAACCCAACCACCGAGAGCTTTATTGCTTTGGGCAGACCCTCCTCAAGGTCCACTTCTACGCAGATTCAGGTGCATGAGTACTGATCTTTCCTTACTACTTGATCTATATACTTTCCTAACGCATTGCCTATGACCTGCAAAGGTTTTTGGTTCCAACAGTGTAGAGGCAGATGGGGAAGTCGCACCCATACTGGAACAGTTGAGGGCACGTCCTGGGAGGGGTCGAAATCTGGAGACCATTTATTTAGATACAACCCCTGCTGTCCCATAAAATAAGGGCCATTTCTAAAGATTAGGCTTCTGCCATCCGAGCTCTCGAAGACGAACACATAGAATCCTTTTCCTACGGAATAACTTTTGACCCCTTCTTTGATCAAGGGAGCCCAATTTCTTTGGGTCCAGTTCTCCACTGTCTTGGGGGCAGGCCAGAGACCTGTAAGTTGGCCTATCAACCCTTTCTCATCTAGATTCAAGGCAGGTTTGCAAATATCTTCTTCAGGTAGGGAAACTGTTGGGATGGAATCAAGCTTCTTGACAAATTTCTACTGGCTAGCTGAGAGAGGGCGTTTCGAGCTAGCAACTACCAAGGCTTTGAACGTAACGATCTCTGGAGGAAGGGAATGGGGGGGGGGGGTAGAGCCCTCGCTGGGCTCCATGAAGGTCTCTGCAAGGCTATGCTGTGAGATCAGCCGTAGGTCTGGTAGGCAGATACCTAAGGGAAACTGACTCAGAACGCCAAGTGCCCAGGAGAGGGGCCTGAGAGCCGAGACTGGTCGGCGGCCGCAACCAGCTGTAGGGGCAGCTAGGTCTCAATATTTTAACTTTCTTGACATTTGACTTTTTTTTTTAATCAAGGATTCCATAGTTTATTTTTTTGAATGTTGTGATCACGTTTTTACCTAGTATTTGCAGTAAAATAATATTTCTCATAGTTAAATAATTGGATGATTACCGGTTGATTGCAATAAGCCATATTTCTATCAATTTTTGACATGGTACCAGGGCATATCTAAAGTGTAGAGGTTTATTGGAGTAGATAGACATATGGGTTTGGAAGAGAAAGCCAAGGGTTTAATACCCATATTGATATCTTCATTTTGTTATAGATTTACTTACAAGAATTTTACCATATAAGAGGAAGGCTAAATTAACTAGTGTGAATTGCCAATTTACTAGTACATGCATGTTGCCAAGGATACAATTTGGTTTCTCAATTTCCAGAATGATTTTCTGGAGGGAGTTCAAGTGGGTTTCTCTAGTTTTTGGAGGTAGAGAAATTCATCAGAGTGATTTATCGGAGGTAGTGTGAGTTTCTAGGAGGGCTAGTGCACTATTTCAATGGTAAATCTGAGTTCATAAATGAAGTGCGAGTTGCCTAGTAGTAGTCAAGATCACTTGCAGAGGGAGATCCTGAGGTTCCCCATGTACTTTTTGTAGTTGGTAAAAGAGATATTATTTTTATTTTCTTTTGAGGGATTCAGTAATGGCTTTAGCAAGATTGGGAGATCAAGATAGGTTAGACGAAGCATCTAACTTTGGTATCTGGAGAATCCAATGCCTTCTTATTTTAAAAGAGCATGGGTTGTAGGATTTTGCTACTACACATGTTGTTGTACCTACAAATCTTATCATGTTGCATGAGTACTGGAAAGATGATGCCAAGGCCATGCATATTATTCTAGATGGGGTAAAGGACCACATAGTTACACATTTAGAAAAAGAAAATATAGCCAAGAAGATGTGATATTTTATCAACAAACTTTTCCAAGATAAAAATATGAATCTGAAAATGATCCTAAGATAGAAGCTCAAAAGCGCTAGACAAAATAAGGGAGGAAAATAATATTATTTAACTCACCTGCATCATGATAGTCAGAGATGAGCTAGCGGCCACTAGAGAGATGTTTGAGGGTGAAGAGCTTGTGAGAGCAACATTGAATGGATTTCAAAAGCAATGGGATGTTTTTGTGCAAGTGGTTAGTGGAAGATTGGATTTTCCTACTTCGGAATGCTTGTGGAATGACTTCACATAGAAGGCACTTCGACTGATCCTTATAAAAGGAAATGATGGTACTAATAGTAGTTCTAAGTAAAAGGGAGATGAGAATGAGAATGTTTTCTTATGAGAAAGGGAAAAGCAATGAAGGGATCTAGTAAAGGGTCCAACTCCAAGGAGGAAAAGAAGAAGGACATGTCAAAGATCAAGTGGTATGGTTGTCACAGGTTTGGAAATTACCGCAACAATTGCATGCACAAGAAGAAAGGTGACAAGGGAAAGAAGCAGACAACGACATTTACAAAATGAGCTTTCTAGATGGAAAAATGATGAGTTTGCATTCATGGCTTGTGGCAATAATCTAGGAGAGTTGTGGCATAGTGAAATGGGCCATAAGGTGAAAAGTGTTCCAAATGTGAGCACATAGCATGATGGTGTACAACATAGAATACGTTCCTCGATAAGAGGGAGTGGTGGTTGATGTAGCTTGGACATGTGTTCTAGCCTTAGGTGGTGTCAATGTAGCTAGGAGCACAAGAGCATAAAATATCTCCAATCCCAAGTTATTCTTTTGAATGTAAATGTTTTAATTAAATTTATTAATCAAATTTTAATTATTTTCTTAAGTTTTAACTTAGGGAAATAGATTAATTAATTAGTAATAAGTGAGACACGGTCAATTTTCTTCTAGATACTTCTAGGTAGTAAACCTTGCTTTCTCTTCCAAACCCCTATGTTGGAGTAGATCAACATAGGGGTTTGGAAGAGAAAGCCAAGGGTTTAATACCCATATTGATATCTTCATTTTGTTATAGATTTACTTAGAAGAATTTTACCATATAAGAGAAAGGCTAAATTAACCAATGTGAATTGCCAATTTACTAGTATATGCATGTTACGAAAGATACAATTTGGTTTCTCAATTTCCAAATTGATTCCCTAGAGCAGTGCAAGTGGGTTTCTCTAGTTGTTGGATGCAGAGAAATTCATCAGAGTGATTTATCAGAGGCAGTGTGAGTTTCTAGGAGGGCTAGTGCACTATTTCAATGGTAAATCTGAGTTCATAAATGAAGTGCGAGTTGCCTAGTAGTAGTCGAGATCACTTGCCAAGGGAGATCTTGAGGTTTTCCATGTACTTTTTGTAGTTGGTAAAAGAGATATTATTTTTATTTTCTTTTGATGGATTCAGTAATGGCTTTAGCAGGATTGAGAGATCAAGATAGGTTAGACGGAGCATCTAACTTTGGTGTCTAGAGAATCCAATGCCTTCTTATTTTAGAAGAGCATGGGTTCTAGGATTTTGCTACGACACATGTTGTTGTACCAACAAATCCTATCATGTTGCATGAGTACTAGAAATATGATGCCAAGGCCATACATATTATTCTAGATGGGGTAAAGGACCACATAGTTACACATTTAGAAAAAGAAAATATAGTCAAGAAGATGTGATATTTTATCAACAAACTTTTCCAAGATAAAAATATGAATCCAAACATGATCCTAAGAGAGAAGCTCAAAAGCACTAAACAAAATAAGGGAGGAAAATAATATTAGTTAACTCACCTGCACCATGATAGTCAGAGATGAGCTAGTGGCCATTAGAGAGAAGTTCGAGGATGAAGAGCTTGTGAGAAAAACATTGAATGGATTTCAAAAGCAATGGGATGTTTCTGTGCAAGTGGTTAGTGGAAGATTGAATTTTCCTACTTCAGAATGCTTGTGGAATGACTTCACACAAAAGGCACTTCGACTGATCCTTATAAAAGGCAATGATGGTACTAATAGTAGTTCTAAGTAAATGGGAGATGACAATGAGAATGTTTATCTTGTGAGAAAGGGAAAAGAAATGAAGGGATCTAGTAAAGAGTCCAACTCCAAGGAGGAAAAGAAGAAGGACATGTCAAAGATCAAGTGGTATGGTTGTCACAGGTTTGGAAATTACCACAACAATTGCATGCACAAGAAGAAAGGTGACAAGGGAAAGAAGCAGACAATGACATTTACAAAATGAGCTTTCTAGATGGAAAAATGATGAGTTTGCATTCATGGCTTGTGGCAATAATCTAGGAGAGTTGTGGCATAGTGAAATGGACCATAAGGTGAAAAGTGTTCCAAATGTGAGCACATAGCATGATGGTGTACAACATAGAATACCTTCCTCGATAAGAGGGAGTGGTGGTTGATGTAGCTTGGACATGTTTTCTAGACTTAGGTGGCGTCAATGTAGCTAGGAGCACAAGAACATAAAATATCTCCAACCCCAAGTTATTCTTTTGAATGTAAATGTTTTAAGTAAATTTATTAATCAGCTTTTAATTATTTTCCTAAGTTTTAACTTAGGGAAATAGATTAATTAATTAGTAATAAGTGAGACACGGTCAATTTTCTTCTAGATACTTCTAGGTAGTAAACCCTTGGCTTTCTCTTCCAAACCCCTATGTTGGAGTAGATCAACATAGGGGTTTGGAAGAGAAAGCCAAGGGTTTAATGCCCCTATTGATATCTTCATTTTGTTATAGATTTACTTAGAAGAATTTTACCATATAAGAGAAAGGCTAAATTAACCAATGTGAATTGCCAATTTACTAGTATATGCATGTTACCAAAGATACAATTTGGTTTCTCAATTTCCAGATTGATTTCCTGGAGGCAGTGCAAGTCGGTTTCTCTAGTTGTTGGAGGTAGAGAAATTCATCAGAGTGATTTATCAGAGGTAGTGTGAGTTTCTAGGAGGGCTAGTGCACTATTTCAATGGTAAATCTGAGTTCATAAATGAAGTGTGAGTTGCCTAGAAGTAGTCGAGATCACTTGCAAAGGGAGATCTTGAGGTTTTCCATGTACTTTTTGTAGTTGGTAAAAGAGATATTATTTTTATTTTCTATTGAGGGATTCAGTAATGGCTTTAGCAGGATTGAGAGATCAATATAGGTTAGACAGAGCATCTAACTTTGGTGTCTACAGAATCCAATGCCTTCTTATTTTAGAAGAGCATGGGTTCTAGGATTTTGCTACGACACATGTTGTTGTACCAACAAATCCTATCATGTTGCATGAGTACTGGAAAGATGATGCCAACGCCATACATATTATTCTAGATGGGGTAAAGGACCACATAGTTACACTTTTAGAAAAAGAAAATATAGCCAAGAAGATGTGATATTTTATCAACAAACGTTTCCAAGATAAAAATATGAATCCAAAAATGATCCTAAGAGAGAAGCTTAGAAGCACTAAACAAAATAAGGGAGGAAAATAATATTAGTTAACTCACCTGCATCATGATAGTCAGGGATGAGCTAATGGCCATTAGAGAGAAGTTCGAGGATGAAGAGCGTGTGAGAACAACATTGAATGAATTTCAAAAGCAATGGGATGTTTCTATGCAAGTGGTTAGTGGAAGATTGGATTTTCCTACTTTGGAATGCTTGTGGAATGACTTCACACAAAAGGCACTTCGACTGATCCTTATAAAAGGAAATGATGGTACTAATAGTAGTTCTAAGTAAAAGGGATATGACAATGAGAATGTTTATCTTGTGAGAAAGGGAAAAGCAATGAAGAGATCTAGTAAAGGGTCCAATTCCAAGGAGGATAAGAAGAAGGACATGTCAAAGATCAAGTGGTATGGTTGTCACAAGTTTGGCATTACTGCAACAATTGCATGCACAAGAAGAAAGGTGACAAGGGAAAGAAGCAGACAACAAAATTTAGAAATGAGCTTTCTAGATGGAAAATTATGAGTTTTCATTCATGGCTTGTGGCAATAGTCTAGGAGGGTTGTAGCCTAGTGAAATGGGCCATAAGGTGACAAGTGTTCCAAATGTGAGCATATAGCATGATGGTGTACAACGTAGAATACCTTCCTCGATAAGAGGGAGTGGTGGTTGATGTAGCTTGGACATGTGTTCTAGCCTTAGGTGGTGTCAATGTAGCTAGGAGCACAAGAGCATAAAATATTTCCAAGCCCAAGTTATTCTTTTGAATGTAAATGTCTTAATTAGATTTAGTAATCAAATTTTAATTATTTTCCTAAGTTTTAACTTAGGGAAATAGATTAATTAATTAGTAATAAGAGAGACATGGTCAATTTTCCTCTAGATACTTCTAGCAAAGTTTATAAGTGATCTTAGCCATTGATTAGATCATTTCAGACCTAGATCTTGGTCATTGATTTTCAATGAGAGATTATAAAGGAAATTCATGGGTAGAATTAGAGATCATTCATTGTAGTGAAGAGGGTGCAGTGGTAGTGTGGGGTTTTACGCTAGTGAGGGATTCAACAACAATTGAAGTAGTAAATATTTCCATATTTTTCTTTCATCAATATTCTTCAAGTTTTTGAGATCTAGAGGAGGAGTTATGCTAGAGTGGTATGCAGAGAGAGAGGCTGTATGAGATTGCTAGGAGAGGCCATATGAGTTGTCGGTTTAACAAATTGAGATTTCTAGTTGTAGAGTGAGTTGGAGGAAATCAATACAATTGCAAGAAAGGTGGATTGCAGCAATTTGCAACAAATTGTTGTAATAGCAATGCTAATTGTAGGAGAGGTTGTGAGCCTTCTAGTGGTCAGATCAACTAGTGGAGGTGAAGATATATTTTATTGAATTTTTTTCGTGGTTTGGAAAGCAACATTGCAATATTCATCAATTGCAAAATTTGGTAAAGATTAATAAAACTCATGTATCTGAAAAATTTTTCCTTTGGGGTTTTTCTAGAGACATTTTGTTTGAAATAATTGTGTTCATTTTGTAATTGGTTTTCTATCAACGTTTCCACAGTTTCCTTTTGTGAATATTGGAATTGTGTTTTTTTGCAACATTTGCAGTATAATAATTTTTCTCATAATTAAATACATTGTCAATAATTACCGGTTCATTGTAATAAGCAATATTTCTATCGGTTTTTCACACACTCTACATGTAATAATAGTGATATATAACAATCTCATCACTTCCAATAATATTAGGTATAAACCATCATCTGATCGCTGGAAAAGATATTAGTTTAAAATCTATCACTCAATTCCTTGTAAAAGTCATAATGTCATCACTGCAAACGCTATTGTCAATAAAATATATAATGCCATGATTACCTGTAATTCCTAAGATATCAAATAATCAAAGCTACAAGATTATGACTTTTGATCGAAACATAATGAGAAAGAATTCATATCTTTCTATCCTAAAGATTCAATCTCTATCAGTTATCATTTCATATCAAAATCGCTGATAACTTCTATGTATTATATGCGTTTGCGTGAAAGAAGTCTCTTGAAAATGCATTAGCAAAAGTAAAATCATAACCATAACTAATATTTGGCTTTTAAATGCATTATCAAAATACAAAATCATAACTATTATTGCATTTAACATGTAATTCGTTAACTATTATTTTGCAAAACCATACCATTATTGCATTTAACAAGGAGCAAACCCACCATATAAATTAACCAACATAATCCAATGCACTGCCCAGTCATAAAATATGCAATGAACATATAGATAGAAGACTTATATGCCTTGAATTAAGGCAAGGGCTAACCAGCCTGCCATAGGGCATTAAATGCCTTGGTACATGCAGACTATATAATAAAATAACACACAGCCTTTATTTTTAATTTATGTAGCCACTGAGGTTGTGTGTTATTTTGTTATATAGCCTGCATGTACCAAGGCATTTAATGCCCTATGGCAGGCTGGTTAACCCTTGCCCTTGAATTAATGCTTCTTTTGTAAAATTAAAAGACAAAAGACTCCTCTATTTTGTTGAGTAACCCTCACATCAAAATCCCATCATATTAGAAGGTCCATTAAAGCAATTAGTTCCGTCAAACTGTTCCTTCTAATAGTACAATACCTTTAACCAACCTTTTGATAATAAACTAAACCATATATTCATTCCCCATACACACCTATAGAAATATTTAGTGTCGATAAAATCCATAAGTAGTGTTATGGGAACAAAGGGCGGTCCAATTACTAGCCTTCAAAGCGAAAAATCCATATCAGGTTACATCCAAAGTTAAACATTGAAATACATCAAACTAAATATTCAAAATCCACCTATGGTAAAAACTGAACCAATGGAAACAAGAACCATTTACTTGGTCATCTCCATGTAGAGTGAAATTACAGTGTAACATTGCTCGTAAGGTTATCCACATGAAAAACCCGGCTCTGGTCCAAAGCCCATCCAATCTTCAACAACAAGCTGAATAGACAATAAATAAAGTGAAAAATCTAATTAAAGAATGTAGGGAGAGAATCGTAAGGGGCCCCAAAAAAAAAACCAATGCGAGTCTCACATTGATGTAAATGAAAATGATATGCAGATGCTAACAAAGTGCCCAAAACAATGGCAAGATATGAGCCATGGTGGGCGAGACTTCTTGCAATCTCTGAATAGACCAAAGGTAAGATCTGTGGTAAATAAAAAGTGATATGGGTTGGTTGTCAATGTCCTCCATGTATGTTCTTTATGGGGGTAGGAGGGAAATCTTTTCGCTCATCTACCGTTGCCTCCATTATCTTGTAGCTTTACTTGCCTCATTGAACACCTTATCAATGAGGAATCGACAGGCCAAACCTCTGCCTTAGGGGAAAATAAAAAATATGATAATGAAAATATAGCTTATGGATAAAGTTTCGGTCTCCCTCACTGAACCTTGTCTCATGCCCTCATGATATGATATATTTTTTTGGATAAATTTACTGAGCGAAAGATTGGATTAGTGAGAAACCATTCTACAACTGATTCTCGATGACAACTGAATGAAAGCTAACAGTTTCGAATCATGTCAAACACATTAATCCAATAATATTTTCATGTTATTAAAATCACAAATGCCAAACTTTTCAAAATTTATATGTAGGTTCTAGCGATATTATAATGTTGTGGTGTATCTAGTTGTTATAGTGGTATCATATTGAACCAATCTCACGGTCAGGATCTCTCTTGAGGCTCTATCAAGGGAAGAGACGGATCAAATCTCCTCTTGAGGTGATGAGCGAGATCAAATCTATCAAGGTGCGCACCTCTTCTCACGTTTTACACTCTAAATGAGATTTCCACCTCAATGGATTTGATCCCTCTTGTGACATTATCAAGGGATGAGAGGCATCTAATCTTTCAAGGTGCAAACATTTTCTCATGTTTTGCACTTTAAATGAGGTTTGCATATCAATAGATTTGATCCCTCTTGAGTTTGATAGAGTGAGGGTTGGGATCGAATCTTTTGAAGTGCAACATTTTCTCAAGTTTTGCGATCTAAATGGGGTTTGCACCTCAATAGATTTGATCACTCTTGAGTTTGATAAATCAAGGGTTATGATAGATCTATATTGGTTTAAAAACAATGATCCAAATGTGCAATTAAATGACAATTTCTAACTATCCATAATAACATGGGGAAATTAACATTTTTATTAGAAAAAAAGAAAAATTAATTTCAAATATCATGAAATCACAAATATCATATTTTAACCTTATACAAATATATTAATAATCACAAAAGAAATTATAATCAAATTATGCATCTACCAACCCAAAGGTTACATCATCAAAAAGTCTAAATGAGGTTTGCACCTCAATAGATTTGATCCCTCTTGTACTTGATAGATCAAGGGTTATAATAGATCTATGTTGGTTTAAAAACAATGATCCAAATATGCAACTAAATGATAATTTCTAACTATCCATAATAGCATGGGAGAATTAACATTTTTATATTTAAAATAAATAAATAAATAAATAAATATTAAATATCATGAAATCACAAATATCATATTTTAACCCTATACAAATATATTAATAAAATCACAAAAAAAAATTATAATCAAATTATGCATCTACCAACCCTATGGTTACATCATCAAAAAGTCTAGAATCACTAGTTATGGTCTCCTAAGGATTGAATTATGAGGAAAAGTAAATAACACTTCACTATGGCCTCATTTACGGGGGAGAATTTGCTACGAGGGTCAAAAGTGGAAGTGGCTGGAATCCAAACAAAAATTTAACCTTATACAAATATATTAATAAAATCACAAAAAGAAATTATAATCAAATTATGTATCTACCAACCCGATAATTACGTCATCAAAAAGTCTAGAATCACTAGTTGTGGTCTCCTAAGGATTGAATTCTGGAAAAGTAAATAATGCTTCACTATGGCCTCGTCTACAGAGGGGAGAATTTGCTACGATGGTCAAAAGTGGAAGTGACTGGAATCCAGACAAAAAAAATTTTAGTAGCAGTATTTGAATCATGTTTTTGATGCTTGAAATAGATTCAGAATCATCAAAAACCTCTGGACCACCCAAAATCTTGAAATTTAATAACTATAACTTAAATTTACAAAATTCCCTGCGAAATTTTATCAAAATATTACCTAAATTTCTATGATTTTCAAAAAAAAGGAAGAAAAATGAAATTACTACCTCGCTATATCCTGCCTGTGGATTCTCACTTCACGACCAAATTTAACTGACAAAATGATCATTCAGTGACAGAGGTGGGCCACTGACAACACAACGAGTAACATCCAGCAACGTGTAACTTCGATTGAGAGGCCAGGATTGACATGCGAGAGGAATCCCTTAAAGCGTCAACTCACGCTTGTTTCTAATTGTTTTCTCATTAGAATTCTTCGTTTCAGAAACCTCCATCCTGGGGTGCGTTTTCACTTGTCTTGGAAATTTAGAGTTCTTGTGAGTTTGAATGTACCAGTTAGCTTTGTTTTTCCCAAAAATGGAAGCATTCATTAGAAGGGCAGGAATACGGTAACGTTTATTATATGTTCAATAGATTCATTGATATGCAGTTACAGTGTTAAGTGTTAAATCTAGGCCGTAGTCTTAGGTTATGGATACAGGCGTGGTGGTATATTTTTGGCAGAATTGGTTTTTTTTCATAGTTGAAATGGATTTAGGAAAGTTTCAGAGCAATTAAAATACGAAGCTTGACCGCTGTAACCGGATTTCCAAATATTTCTGTTAGATTTTGATCAAAATATGACATGAATTCCCACTACTTCTGAGGTAAAATTGTGGCTAATTCTAAATATAACATGCTGACCAGTAGTTACTCTATACGATCCCATGTAAAAAGTATGGATGTACAATATAAAAAAAAAAAATTATTTAAAAAAATCTCACCATAAGAGTGTTTTTGTATGGTGAAACTAGATTCTGACACCCAAACTCTTTGAATCTTGATTTCCCGAAATTTATAATAAATTTTCATCAAAATCTATAATAAATTTTGATAAAATCTGATTAGAATTTCCACTATTTTTAGACAAAATTGTGGTTAGTTAGCTACTTTCATATATAAAGTGTTGACAGGTAGTTACTCTATACATCTATATATTATAGTTATCAAATTTGAATTCAGATTCTGTTGAAGCGGCCGATTGATATATTTTTAGATCTTAAATATTTCTATAGTAAATCTTTGGTTAAATTGGAAAGAAAATGTATCGTTGTTTAATTTATTATGGATTACAAAAACTTTAATACAGAAAATAAATCTCTCTAAAAGAATTCGTCTTTTTAGCAAAAATTGT
Source organism: Pinus taeda (assembly GCA_000404065.3). NCBI lineage: Eukaryota > Viridiplantae > Streptophyta > Pinopsida > Pinales > Pinaceae > Pinus > Pinus taeda. Next base: position 79,390 of record APFE030937404.1, on the reverse strand, counting down.
TTCTCCCTCGCTTCAATCTTATATGATCGATGTCCTTTTTAAGCTTGTGCATTGTCGATCAAAGAGCGATTATTTACTATTGAAATTTACTATTTTTAGTTTTTGTTGTTTTGGCTTTGGAAATCCTCATCATACCTCTACCACAACTGCTTTTTCATCAGCTGCGCTTGATTGAATTCAAAGAAGAGTACATATAATGAAAGCTTCAATTGTTTGAAGGCTGATCTGTAACCGTTTCTACCATGACTGATTGAATGTAATCCCAGGTAATTTCTCGAGAACTATGTTTGAGATTCTTAACTATTATATTGTGCAAAATTAAATGCAAAGAAAAATTAGACCCATGCATGCAAATTCCTTAAGCCCTCATCTAAAATTCCATTTTGTTCAGATGATGCGAGAAATTTGCTAATCGTGTTTTCTTTATGTAGGGGGTTGAATAAGAGATTTTGGTCTGAGCACTTAAAAAGCCTCACAAGAAGGTTAGTGTTTGATGTCAAATAAGAGGGAAAACCCAGAACAAAATAATGGCAATAGTACTGTATCGTTGAATATTGAAGCAGGTTCCAGCTCAGATCTCAACATGGCTGCAAAGGAAAAAGCAGATAAAAACATGGAAAACGCCGAGAGTAAAAAGGGGAAGGAAGATACCCAGAATACTGTGCCATTTCACAAGTTATTTAGGTTAGCAGACACCTTGGATATTACATTGATGAGTATTGCTACGATTGCATCCATTGCCAATGGGCTTACATACCCACTTATAACCGTCTTGCTTGGGAGTGTTATGAATGCGTTCGGACACAATAACGTACAGGAAGTTTCCAAGGTAAATCTTATTCCACTTCAGATTTAAAATAACAAAGTAATTTTTGTGATAGGGAAAAGCACTACTGAAATTGTAACCCATAAGGCCACTGAAAATTAATGTGTACTTTTATAAGACATGAATTTGATACTGAAAATGCCAATTGGGGTTCACATGGGCATTTAATATTTACACTTGAAGATCTTGATTAAGAAGTATCCGTATGTGGTGCATGGAAATAACTATGGGCATATAATTGTGTTTCATAATATTGTTTTTGTTCCATAATTTTTTTCCCTTTTGGTGATTCCATTGTACAGGAAAGAATGACATTGGCTTGGATGGAAACAACCAAATACCTTATCTCAAATGAGAACTCCTTAAAGTAGACCAGGTGTTGGTGCAATCTATTACCAATTACTTGTGTTAAAAGAACATGGATTCTTTCTTAAGCTTCTTAAAGAGTCCAGTTAGGTAGAGAATTGCCTATGGGTCTTGAGAGTTAAATGTCATTATTCACACAAATTCTAGGACCGTTATTTAGAGTAAAACATGTTTGTTAGGAGGATGCCCCTTGGAGAGAGTTAGGTGAGTATGGTCTCATTGCTCTTTTCCGAACATAAAATTGTAAATATTGGGTCATTAAATAAGACCATAGTTAGGAATTTTACAATCTTGGTCAAGGTATAGTAGGAGCTAAGAATCGATAATGTTTAAATAAAGGATACAATTTACAATATATTTGTTGGAATACAAGCTACTAAAGTCAAAAGATCCAAATCCAATCTCTGCGTAACTTAGTGAATTGACATGTCAATTTTGCTTATGTACTTTGTTCAAATGGAAATTGAAACTTGAAGTTGTCATGGGCTAGGAACGAAATTGAAAGTTGCAATACAAACTTAAGATAGTAGGTAAGGTCAATTATCAATTTCTAAATTCTAAGCCTATCATTATAGCATGTCTTCTCATAAGTTTAATATTTAATTAGATTTTAATGAGAAGAATTATAGCCAATACATCTTATACATTAACATAACCACTACAAAAGCCACTACAAAAATCCACTTTTTGACCCTTTTCATGGTTTTTAAAGATGGTTGTGGTTTCATTCCTGCATTATTGTGTATTAAATATGGTATATCGAGTTTTTATAAAAACATTGGAAAGATGTTAAATTAGGATATGGGGTACTTTGGTTAATGCACAAATGAATTTACTTTGTTACATCTACTTAACAATGTGGAATGTAAGGAAAATTCATTTCTCATATTTATTTAACAACTATGTAAAGTGGTCAAAATAATTCTTTTCCATAGATTGTAATGACTAAAATGCAAGTGATTTATCGGTTTTTGACTAGCTTTGTAGAAACATTATTACTTAAATTTAGATGTTGGATTTATTCTTTTTGGGTCTATGGTTGCCTCGGGTATCTTTGAATTTTGTTTATCTATGTTTCTCCAGGTAGCTTTGGATTTTGTTTACCTTGCTGCTTGTACAACAATTGCATCCTTCTTTCGTAAGATATTACCTCTCACCTTTACCCACAATTGAATCTTTTTTTCGTGGGATATTACTTCTCACCTTTACTTGATGGTTTGGATTTTTATGACTATGATTATGGTTTCAATCCCCAATGTTTGTTTCTTATTATTTTCATTGCTTAGTATTGTTCTAACAAATTAGTTAAATGTGTGTGAAAATAAATTTTGATAATTCTTGTAGATCATGATACTCATGATCTAACTTAATACATTTATGTGGCAGAGATGACTTTTTGGATATACACAGGGGAAAGGCAGGCTGCTCGTATGAGGAGTTTCTACTTAAAAACTATTCTAGGGCAGGATATTGCATTTTTTGACACTGAGACATCAACAGGAGAGGTTATTGGAAGGATGTCAGGAGACACTGTCCTTATTCAAGATGCAATGGGTGAAAAGGTAACTGGTATTTTTTATTACATCACTTCCTTTAGGAAACTAACCTGGGTAACAATGCATAAGATTCATATATAATAGGTCCATTAGAATGACATCCAATTACCCACGTGATGCCAACAAGCATCATAATAGGAAAATTGATTATGCCTTCCTCTACCATTCAAAATATAACACTATATACAATAAAAACGCATCTAAACTCAACAAAAGTTATATGAAGATCTTACACAAACTCCATTCTCAATATATCTACAAATTGTGTGATTCACAATATAGGCATTTATGGCCACTCTTTAACATGCCCCATAGGCTTACATACATTTATACAAGTAAATATGAACCAAAATTGGTTTTAGATCTCAGATCCACTATAAATGGATTACTCATCAAATCTAATCCTAAAAACTCTTCTCCTCAACAAATTTCCTCAAATGTCATATTACATATCGATGAGAAAATTATCTCCCTATTTCTAAAGTAAATCTCTACTATCAAACCCATATTTCATAAATAAAAATAATTCCTATCTTTTAATTACGTAAATTTGACTCAACTTTAATTAAGGGAACTCACTCCCTTTAGTAAGGATGGCAAGACCTTCCATTTATTGTTGTCATGTAGAATGTTCATGCATCAGTCTCTCTAGGTAAATATAATTAATGAACTCTTTTTCATGAGTCTACTTCTGCTACTTGTATTTTTTTGAAGTTTTTCAATTGCAAGTGCATCTACTACAATTTTGTCTCCCGCGGATCCCAAACTTTGTTTTGTTGTTGTCCACTTGCCTCAATATCATGGTAATCTTCAACAACGAGTATTTTGATGCTAAACTTCCTCATATGTCTCAGATGTGCTACTATTGTGCTCAATCTTCTTGGTTTCCATAGTTTATTTTGCAATGTTCCATTTTCCTTGATGATGCATTATCTCATGGTCAACGAATTTTTGTTGTCGACTATCTTCTTTACTTCAATATGCTTACCCTTAGGAAATTTATTCATCAGAATACATAGCTCATCAATCTCAATATCTAGTACACTCATTTGTTGATCCATGTTGATGATACTGCTCCATTATAGTTCTACTTCAAAAGTTAGAAATTTTATAGCCTCCATTGTTAAATCACTATTCAATTTCCATTCTCCATCATGAGACACTTCTCCAAAGATGTTTAAATCAATTTGTTTTATGAATTATTTAATTTCATTGTTTAAATTCTCATTTTTCCCTCCATTTGTAAATGTATTACAACAAATATTAAATTTCCAAAAAATGCAATCAATCATAAAAATTACTACTTCCTTCTATTCACTATTGTCTCCAAACTTGTAGTATATTGTCGCTCCATGTGAATTAGTTTCCTTTTCAGCCCTTTGTTTCATCTTCTATAGTCTATCGATGGGATTTGTTTCTCTCTTTATCTTGGGTTGAATGAAATAAACTTTCATTCTTAGGTTCTCTCATCAATCTCTTTAGCAATTTAATTTACTCATCAAATTCCATTAGCATTGTAGACGGATGATGTTGTTCATATCTCTAATCTTCCCTTTGGTTGTCTTCATAAACCAACTTTCTGGGTTCTTCACTACAACAAGAAGATTTTTTAATTGTTCTCTAATAATTGCATCTATTCATTATGTATGAACTCCATCCTCATTTCCATCACAAGAAAAATCTCTCTCTCCCTTTCTTGTAACAAAATTCTGGTTTTGTTCTTTGTCTTCGAGTGACTATCCTTCCCCTTTTATACCTGTAACACCTATATGCATATACAAATTATCATTGTTTAAAACATAAGGATTTCCAGCCTCTTTTACTGTCACTATCATCAAATCTTCATGCTTGTATGAATTTTCCAAGTCACCCACAAGACTTTCATAAATTATTTCATCACCATCCTCATAATCATCATCATCATTCCCAAGTAATCATCCTTGTTTTGGTTCACAATAGTGAAATTATTCTTCCTCATACTCAACTATTTTGAGCTCCACTTCCTTTAACCAAGCTTTCATCATGTTCCTCATCTTCTTCCTAAACTTTTTTGCAAGCAATTCCTTAAGAAGCCATTTCACCTGCTTTTTCATTTTCAATCTGCATCTCTAGTCTCTTCCATTTTCTTGTATCAACTCCATTATTACACTAAGTTGTACCTTCCTCTTAGCCATTTCTCTATCAAATTCCTCTTCACTCATTCTCTTTGTCATTATGCCATTTTTTTTTCAAATCTCTTCCATTCCATTGTGGCTTTCACTCAAACCCTTGTAATCTTAATTCTTCCTTTATGAACTTCCCTTGTTCACTAAGCCATTGTAATAGAAAGTATTTTTCACCCCTTTACAAGTAAATAACCAAGCTTCTTCACTAAATTTGATCTTTTGGTAACATTGGTTCTCTCATCTGAATGTCTTGAGCTTCCTATGCTCCTCTAGGCTTCTACACTCTATTCACTTTTAAGAGCTTATTCTTCTTGTTCTTCAAACTACTCTACCCATATATGCAATAGTGGATTTGTCTTGACAAATTCGACACAACCTCAACTATACATTATTCTTCTCTCTTTATAATGCAATTTCTTCTGCAAGGGTTCCCAAAAATTTGCTTCTCTTTGTGTTGTTACTTGCAAGACAAATACTTTGTCCAAATATGAACTACAAGCAAACCTTAATGGATTTGCTTCTCCAAGATTACCTTTTTTTCTTCAAATTGTTGTAAGATTGTTTTTGTTACAAGTCTTCTCAAGTTTCCTTCAAACTATTATTACAATCCTCAAATAGTGACTAGAATTTGACTTTTAGGTAACACTAATCATACACCCATGCTTCATACAATCAAAGATCTTATCCTCATACATTCTTGACTTGAATTGGGATTAAATTATTTGGAGATTTCATGAATTCATTACATCAAAATAATTTGACTTGACTTCACCCACTTCAAATTCATAACATTTCATGACTCACATACATGAGACCTTAGACTTTGTATGACTCCCTTTCATTTATCAATCCACATGGTGATCACTTGCATTCAACATATTCTCTATACTAAGTACTTTGTTTTCTTGCATAAATTTAATGATTTCTTGTACATTCAGGCTCGCTTGAATTCTTCATCCTAACTTGTGCATTTTATAGTGTTTTGAATGCTTGAATGTTCCTTGTAGTTACTTGATTGAAATGTGCTTGAATTATGAGATTTGATTATTTTTTTCCTTATATGTTATGTCTAGTGTCAAAACTAAGTAGAAAAATCATGCATCATAAAAAATGTAGTAAGGGTGTACCTAAAATCCTCTTATTCAAATTTCACCCAGACCTAGTACACATCAACATCAAAAAAATGAAACTTTTTTATTAGATATTTGGAGTACATAATATCCTCAAGCTTCCATTTGAACACTTCGCCTTCAAAACATTGTTGTTGACATTATTCGCATAATGATAATGCAAAGCTCTAGAATCTCTAGAAGCAACTTGTCTTCAAACCAGCTTTTGACTTCTTTTGAATCTAAAACTCAACTTAAATTTTGACTTTACTCTAGTTTTAGAATATGAACTTGAACATAACATTGACTTAGTATTTGAGTGACAATTTTTAATAGCTTTGACTCTGCTTGTTTTGAATTGGATTCTTTAGATCTTTGATCGACTTTCACAATCTCTTGCACCATTAATCTTACAATTCAATAGAGATAATATTGACATGACAACAATGTTATTAACTCGAATTGAACATTAAGTTATCCCAAACTATGCCTCAAATCCATTCCAATCTTCATAGAAATGTTGCCGCGATGGTGCTTCAATTGTTTCTTCCCCATTGTAGGAAAATTTCCACTTTCCCTAGGTTCACCTTCTTCACAAATACCTTTTTATTTTTTTTTATGGATTTTTCCTTCTCCAAAGGTATACACTTTTAGAAGGCCATCCTTAAGTCGATTGCAGATTCCCCGAATATTCGGGAATTGGACGAACATGGGTGCGGTCAATTTTTTTACTGCGCAGATGTCCATCCAAATCCCAAATATTTGGGGAATCTGCAATAGACTTAAACTCAGAGCTTTTAGAAAGATTCAAAACCTTTGCTAAAGTCTAAACTCTTGGAAAATGCTGCGTTGTAACCTTTTTTTTCAATAGAGACACTAATTTTAGTTTGCACTTAAAGAAAACAAAACTAAAAGTAGAGAGAAATTGAAAATAGCATTGTGACGATTCAAAAATCAATCAGAGAACACTGTGAAAGGATATCTCTAGTTTGCATTCTCTGCACAACTTCTCTATGTAAAAAGAAGAAATATTTCAGATGTGTTATATGCTCTCACTGGCGAACATATAAGAAGTTTCTTCTCTATCAGTGAGCTCGCTCAATTCCTGTTACCCAAGGTAGATTATGCCCAACCTTTTGCGTTGCTCTCTCTTGTTGGAGAAATGCATCCCTGTTCTGGCAAACATTTTTTGACACCAACTGTAACCCTCGATAACCCTCGATAATAAGTTGATGCGCTCTAGAAACTAGACTCATACCATTAGTGTAATTGAAATTTTCATTTTTGTATTGGAATATCCAACAAGAAGCGATGGATTCCTTCAACACTGCTCTAAAATTGATCTCGAATCTATCTCATGCTATGCTATAAATTATTGCAGTGAATTGCTCGTAGTCTCCTTCACCAAACAGTAGCATCCTCCGATCGAATTGTGGCTCTTATCTCCAAGAGAGCATCCTAGGCAGTGTTGTCTTTGATCGAACACAACACTTTCTCTAACATAACGCTACTTCATTGTCACACAAGTCCATGGCTCTGTAATAGCTGTGGAAACTCCTTGCTTGGTGTGCCAATTTCACCAGTACTAAGGCCAAAATTGTCAAAACAATCCAAATTTCTAGAAGGTCCCCAACAACAGTGTTTATATGACTCTCTGGAAATTGGAAGGAACACCGGAACGTACTTACACTGGAATTTATTTATAACAAAATTAGATTGCATCCTCTTTCTCTGCACACCCACAATCAAACAGCGTTAGATTTGAATGTTGAGCACTCACTGACAATCTAACCGCGTCAGATCTAAATGCTGAGTGCTCACTGAAATGGTAGTGGAAACCAACCTCCCGAGATCTCACGTCTCGTTTACTTGATGAGGGCTTCCACCACAAAATTAGATTCTCTACTTCCTGTCATTGTTCTTGCACGTGGGCTCTATCCACAGTCTATCAACCTCAACTATTCAATTGGTGCTGACCTCTAACATGGCCCCACTTGCACACACTTACAATTACTGATCGCTTTCTTTTACAATGGTCTTCTTCATTTTGGATCCAACACTTCAGAGATACTTGAAAGCATGTTAAAAAAGGAACTGTCAACGGGCCAATACAACCATCGATCCAACGATCTGATCTTCGCATGACTAAATTTGTACAACATAGCTCAAAACTGGTGCGGTGATTTCTCCTTTGTGACTTAATCACAAAAAAAGAAAGGAATTCAATACTTACAAGCTTGCCTTGTTCTTATATCCTACTCATTTCAATGCACATAAAATCTTTTTCTGCTCTAATACCAAAAATGATGCTTACCTACATCACAATACTGAAACCTATTAACCCTTCCTCCAACATTCACAATATAAAGTTATATACAATAAAAACCCATCTAAACTCAGCGAAGAAAACATGTCTATGAAGAGCTGACACACAAATTACATTCACAATATATTTACAAATTCCCTGATTCATAATATGGGCATTTCCATCCCTAGCCATTGTCTACCATGCTGCATAGGCTTACATACATTTATACAATTAGATATGAACCAAACTTGGTTTTAGATCCTGAAATCCTTCTAAGATCTCTAACAATGAGATAGTTTTGGTTGAGATGGACTAAAGATGGATCCACTGGTGAAATCTAATTCTATAAACTTTAAATCCTCAATAAATTTCCTCACATGTTTTATTTTATGTCTATGAGGAAATTCTCTCCATATTTATAAAATAAATATCTAAAATCAAAGCCCTATTTCTTAAATACAATCAGTTCCTATCTTTTAATTACATAAATTTGACTCAAAATAAATTAAGGGAACCTACTCCCTTTAGTAAAGATAGCAAGACCTTCTAGGTCTTGTTTTCATGTAGAATGCTCCTGTAGAAGAATCCCCAAGTGAAAATAATTAATTTGTGAACTCGTGTTCATGAGTCTAATTCTCCTAGTTGTATTTTGTTGAATTTTTTCAATGGTAGGTACATCTTTTGCAATTTCTTCTCCTCTCGGATTCCAAACTTTGTTGTATTATTGTCCACTTGCCTCATTATAGTGATAATATACAACAACCTATATTTTGATGTTGAGCTTCCTCATCTATTGTTGATGCACTATTTTTGTCCTCAAGCTTCGTGGTTTCCATACTTTATTCCGCAATGCTCCATTTTCCCTGATGATGCATTCTCTCTTGGTAAACTAATTTCTATTTTGGATTGTATTCTTTAGTTAAATATGCTTACTCTTAGGAAATTTCTTCATCAACATAGATAACTCATCAATCTTGTTATCTAGCACACTCCTTTGTTGATCCATTCCACTGCTACATTGTAGTTACACTTCAAAATTTATAAATTTTATAGCCTTCATTGCCACATCATTATTCAATTTCCATTCTTCATCATTAGACACTTCTCCAAATATTTTTAAGTTACTTATTTTAATGAAATTTTGAGTTTCAACCTTCAAATTCTCTTTTTTCCCTACATTTGCAAATGTATTACATCAAATATTAAATTCCTAAAAGATGCAATCAATCATAATAATGGTTGCTTCCCTCTCTTAATTATTGTCTATAAACAAGTAGTTTGTTGTCCCTCCATGTGCATTAGTTTCCTTTTCAACCTTTGTTTCATCTTTTATAGTCGGCTAATGAGATTTGCTTCTTCGTCATCGAAATAAAATTCCATTCCCAAGTTCTCTCATTAATATCTCTAACAATTTAATTTCCTCATCAAATTCAATTAGCATTGTATATGAATGATGCTATTTATATATCTAAAAATCCTTTTGTTTGTCTTCAAACAATAGTTTTCCCTTGTTTACTCTAACAATAGGCTTTTGTAACTATTCCCTCATAAATGCATCTATCCATTGAGTATGACTTCCATCCTCATTTCCTCAGCAAGACAATTCTATATCTCCCTTTCTTATAACATAATTTTTATTATGTTCTTTCTCTACGATTGATTGTCCATCCCCTTTGATACATCTACAGTAGTGGAGTTTTCTTGAAAACTTACACAGGTGGAAGTTGTTCTTCTATCTCTGTTATGAAATATTCTCTCTCTAATATGCAATATCTACTGCAATAGTTACCACAATTGTACTTCTATTTCTGTAGCTATCTACAAGACAAATATTTTTTCCAACTATCAAGTGCAAGAAAACCTTCATATATTTGCTTCTCTAGGAAATCCTTTCTTTGGTCCAAATTGTTGTGATATTTTGTCTACTACTAGTCATTTCATGTTACCTCCAAGCTATTATTACAATCCTCAAATAATGACTAGAATTTTCGGTGTCAGGTACCATTGATCATGCACCCAAGCTTCATACAATCAAATACTCTAACTTTAATACATGCACAACTTGACTTGGAGCAAATTCCTAGCAATATTTCATGACTTCATTACATCAAAATAATTTGACTTGAATTCCCTCACTTCGAATTCATAACATTTCATGACTCACATACCTGAGACCATATACTTTGTATATCTCCCTTTCATTTATCAATCCATATGGTGATCACTTACATTCAACATATTCTCAATACTTGGCTTGATTGCTTAAATTTGATGATTTCTTGTACTTCCAGACTAGCCTGAATTCTTCAACTGGTGCATTTTATAGTGACTTGAATGCTTGGATGTTCCTTGTAGTTAATTGATTGAAATGTGCAGGAATTATGATCTTTGATTACTTTTTTCCTTATGTGTTGTGCTGAGTGTAAAAAAAACCAGAAAAGTCATGCATCATCAAAAATGTACTCATGGTATACCTAAGATCCCCTTATTCGAATTTTAGGAATATCTTGTACACAAATACACTAACAAATTATATCTTTCTATTAGATATTTGGAGTACATAGTACTATCAAGCTTCCATTTGAACACTTCACCTTCACAAAGTTGTTGTTGACATTACCCACTTAGTGATAATTCAAAGGTCTAGAATAATTAGAAGCAACTTGTCTTAAAAACAACCTTTGACTTACTTTGTGTATGAATTTATAGGGTAAGTTCCTTAGATAGAATACCAAAGGAAACCGCACACAAATAGATCACAGAGTGGTACACCAGTATTCTTGACGTGGTTAAAACCCTCAAAGATGGAAACAGTCCACGGTCTGAGCCAACGCAACAACTTCAGGCAATTTATTAATGTAAAAGAAATAAAATTTACATAAGTTTATCTCATGAATGGTCACCTTACAAATGACCCTCCATGCTCTTTAAATAGATATTGTGGACCAATCGGGTGTTAAGCCACGAATCAAGTGTCGGTAATACCGAGGAGAGAATGAACCGTTGGATCACTTCATGTCTAGAACATATCGTGACTGTCAGATTGTAAGTTACAAAAAGTACATAGTAAAGATACACACTTTACCTAATTAAATAGTAGACCAAGTTATACTTAACTATTTCCTATGTTTCAGAATATCCTAACATCCCCCCTGAGAACAACTTTGGATAGGATTAAAGGGTGTACAAAGATGACACAATAGGAGAAGGAAGGACGCATTAGAGCCTATTCCCCCTTAGTGACAACTTCATGAACTCCAACCATAAATCGAAGTTTAGTAAAGTTTTCCTCTGTGAGAGCCTTTGTAAAGATAACCACAACTTGATCATCGGTTGAACAATATTGCACTTCAAGAACATGGTCATGAATGAGCTTTCTGATGAAGTCCATGTGTAGTTCAATGTGTTTGTTGCGCTGATTGTTGGAATGGATGTTTGCATAGTTGAATGACACTTTGATTATCACACCAAAGTGTAGTCGAAAGCTACTGCTAAAAACCAAACTCTGATAGGATCTGACAAAGTCACATGGATTCCTTACTAGATTCTACGACGCCATGATACTCTGCTTCTACTCAAGAAAGAGAAATGGCACTTTGTTTCTTTCAAGCCCATCTAATAGGTCCAAAACCGAGAGTGAAGACATAACCTGCAATAGACTTCCGATCACCAGGGTCACCAACTCAATTAGAATTAGTGAAACCAACCAATAGAGGAGATAATTATGCATTGTAATGAGTTGAAAACTAAATTGTAGCTCGAACATAACGAAGTATTATTTTACTTGCTTTCCAATGACTTTCATGTGAGTTTTGCATAAACCAAGCTATAAGGCCAACAACAAAGGAAAGACCAAGATGAGTATGGGTTAGATATAAAGTTTTCCAACAAGCTGACGGTATAAGGTAGCATCAACTTAAGGGGAAGTACAAGTGACTGAAAGTTTGGTTCCAAACTAAAAGGGAGAAGGGGCTGGCTTACAGTTTTCCATGTCAAAGTGGCTTAGAAGATCACATGTATACTTGGATTGGGAAAGAGAAATACATTCTTTGGATTGCAAGACTTGAAGACCAAGAAAATAATGCAAGTGTCCTAAGTCTGTCATTTCAAATTTCTTTTTAAGGCTAGACTTCACATGGTTTATAAGGTTGGGATAACTACCAGTAAAGATAAGACCATCAACATAAAGAACAAGAATGATAAGAGACTTAGCCACTTTCTTGGTGTAGACAATATTTTCATAATGACACCTAGAAAAGCAGTATCTAAAAGAAATTTATACAATTTGACATACCAAGACCAAGGGGCTTGCTTGAGACCATAAAGGGATTTCTTAATCTCACATACAAGGCCAGAGTCCATTTGTATAAAGCTAGGAGGCTGTTCCATATAGATTTATTCATGCAAGTCCCCATGCAAGAAGGCAAATTTAACATCCATCTGATGGAATTCCCATTTGAAAGAGGAAGCAAGGGAAAGAACAAGGTGGATAGAGTTCTTTTTGGCAACAGGGGAGAAGGTTTCATTATAGTCAATGCATTCAACTTGTGAAAAAACCTTAGCAAGAAGACGAGATTTATGTTTATCAACTTTTCCATCTAGTCCAATCTTTGTTTTGTAAACCCATTTGCATCTAACGAGTTTTTGTCCATTTGGAAGAGGAATAATGTCCCATGTATCATTTTCCAATAGTGAATGATATTCTTCATTCATAGTTGCATCCCAATCTAGATGGCATAAAGCTTATGGAAAGGTGCCAGGATCATAATTCGCTTAAGCTTGAGCGAGTAAAGAAAAGATTCTATCAAACTAAGAATGTGCATGATGATGATTTGTAGGATCACTTATAAGAGCACCTGCTACATCCCGAGTAGCACAAACCCATTTTGAAAGTTGAGGAGCTGAAGGAGGATCCCAAGAAGGTGGGGCAAGATTGTCATCGTCATTGTCATCATCTGAAGAAGAAATATTTTCAGAAGTAGAAGGGATAGAGAGAGGTGGAACATTCACCGAACTAGGCTCATAGGTTGATATATCTTCAGCAAACTTTACATCTCTTCTAATGACAACATTTGTGGATTTAGGTTGAAGAAGTCTGTATCCTTTGACATCTTTAGAATATCCAACAAAAATACATTTTTCACTCTTAGGTTCTAAGGCTTTATGTTTCTCATCTAGAATATCAGCCCATGCTTCACTTCCAAAAATAGGAAAGTGACTTACATCCGGTTTAATTGAGCTTAATGCTTGTTCTGGAGTGATATTCTCTAAAACCTTAGTAGGAGTGTGATTTACTATGTAATTTGCACAGTTAATTGCTTATGCCCAAAATTTAAGACTAGTTCCTTTAGATTAAAGCATACAATTAGCCATTTTTTTAAGGTGTGATTCTTCCTTTCAGCTACACCATTTTCCTGTGGAGTATATGGAAAAATATGTTGCAATTGAATTCCATGCTCAGTACAAAAGTCGATGAATTTGTTATTAACATATTCTCCACCATTATCAGATCTTAGCTTAAGAATTTGATGTCCAGATTGTTTCTCAACAAAGGCCTTAAAGGCGAAGAACATGTTAAAGACTTCACTCTTGATTTTTAAGAAGTATACCAAAGTGCGTTTGCAGAAATCATCAATGAAAGTTTAAGAAGTACTTGTATCTAGAGAATGAAACAATTGGAAGTGGACCACATAAATCACTATGCATAAGCTATAAACGGGTTGAGGCATGCCAAGTGGTATGAAAATGAAAATATTTGATTACTTTTAAGGTATTACACTCTCATGTGCATGGGTTGGCCTACATTACTTAGTCCAATGGATCAATCAGATTGCGATTAATATAGACAATTAAGCAGTGATAAAAACATAATAGACAAACGCGCATAACACAACAAGTTTAATATGGATTTCACCCAACTATTGGGCTACATCTCCTGATCTAGCCTTCAATGGTGACCTCTCTATTATGTCTTCAAGAGTAGAGTTTTACAAAGTGTGAGCTCAATTGAGTCTCATCACACAGATACAAACAGTAGGAGTTTTTTCTTGAACCCCTCAAGCCTCTCTGAGTACACAGACTCTTTCTTTCACTCTCTATCTCTGTCTTTGCTCTGTCTCAGCACACTCCATCTATCTTTGTCATTCCGTGGCTATAAAGCCATTTGATGTTGTTTGTTCATTTTCATCTTCTTGGGCTCTCTGGCTCCCGACCTCTATTTGCTTGAATTCCCTTCTAAGCATTAGCAATCATGGGCATAACATCTTCAGGGAAGGTGGCCACCTGTTCTACAATGGAAGAGTCCATCGGGCCTTTGAAATCCCCAAAATAGCCATTCTCTGTTTACACAAAGAAATACATTCAAACATGGGAAAAATCCACCAAAACAATGTTCATCGGGCTTCAAATATTCATAAATCCACTTTATACTTCTATGGGGTCCGCCTTTTAATCGCTATCACAAGTCGCCACTGCCCTGTTTCGTGGTTTCCTTTTGTATTTTAAAAATGCATTAAAAAATTGAAAAATCCTGTAAAATGGCTTTAGACGGACTTGAAATATTATATATTTGCATTCATAAACCCTTTCGAGTTTGGTTTCATCACATTGGCGCTTCTCTTTGCTTTTCATTTATTTAATGAAAACGCAAAAATACATAGAAAATTGTCATTTGATGGATCTTAAAATATATCAAATATCGCCTATAGCCTAATCGGGCCCAGCTATTGCATATATATATATATTATTATATATATATTTATAATATTTATAAATAATAATATATTATATTATAATAATATATACTATATATTATAATATATATATATAATATAATTTATATAATATATATATATAGCAGCTCGCTCCTTGTATTTGCCAATTGTGATATCGCGATTCAACTTGGGCCATCGATTTTGATGCTTGATCGATGATCCTCATTGACCCCGCTGATCACTGTCACATATTCCATGTGGTCTCTACCGATAGCCTTTATTTGCCACCGCTGACTGCAATTTTCTGATCAGATCTAGACCGTTGATCGGCCAAATCCGACGGCTCCTGTGCGTTTTTCCTTTGACCTCCGATATGCCTGTTTTCCACTGGTTCTTCATGTTTTTGCCTTCCGATAGTGTTATCTGCCATTTTTATAAGTCCATCTCTTTGCGATAGTTTTGATTTTAAAGACTTAGAGGGTGTTTAGGATCCATTTTGGATCATGCCTTACTGAAAAAGCTTTTGGACCACCAAAAGTTGAATTTCAAGCATCGATCAAGTGAAGATATAGCTTCCTCACTTGTCCAATTTCCATCCATCATGCACTGCTTGGTTTTGAACCTTTGAGTCCAATTTTGAGGTACTCAATATCCCCCCTACATGTAGTTCTCACCTTCCTGTCCAGAACTGCATCTTCCTGCAACTCATTGAGATTTTCAGGCAAAAGATCATCAATAGAAGGAAATTGAGTTTTCTTTTCTAGATCTCCAATTAATGAAGGTTCAAGGTCTCAAATTTTCTGTATTAGCAACTGAATAGATGTGCATGTAAGCTGGAAAATCAAGGTGAAAAGCATTCTCACCAATTTTCTCAAGTATCTTGAAAGGACCATACCTTATTGGCTTTAGCTTCTTTCCTTCACCTTGCATTCTATCTTTGGTGATGTACAAGCAAACTTGATCACCAACTTGGAAGCTATGTTCAATTAAATGCTTATCATGCCTTGCCTTGTACTTGGCCTAGCTCTTTTCCAGTTGTTCTTGCATTGCCTGGTGTATTTCTTGGATCTGTTCAATGAACTTGGTTTCTTTGTCCACATCACTATGTCCATCAACTACCATGTCTTTTCCAAAGACAAAATCCAAGGGAGACTTTGGTGTGAAACCAAAACAAGTCTCAAAAGGAGATCTCTATGCAGAAGAGTGCTTAACACGGTTGTAAGCATGTTGCACATAACACAAATGTTCATCCCAAAGCTTGGGATGCTCGCTACAATAGACCCCAAACAACTGGATCACTGTCCTATTGACCACCTCTGTTTGGCCATCTTTTTGTGGAAGAAAGGCTATGTTCTTCTTCAATTTGGTGTCCATCAATTCCCACAGACTTGACCAAAACTTCCCAATAAATCAGGAATCTTGATTAGATACAAAGGAAGTGGGTAACCCAAAATGAACCCAGAAATGATGAAAGAACAACTTCGTTGCTTGTTCAACTATAATCTTCTTGTTACAAGGTATTAAGATACACATTTTGCTGAACCTATCCACAATAACATACAAATAGTCATGACCTTTTCTAGATTTTGGCAATCCCCCAACAAATTCAATGGAAACACTTCCCAAAGATGAGAAGGCACTGGTAGTGGAGTTACAAGCCTAATTTTATTTTTCTAGGCTTGCTTTTAGCACACATGGTATACCCTTTAATATATCTAGAAATTGTCTCATGCATTCTTGGCCAATAACAAAACCTTTGCAGTTGTGCAACAATTTTGCTTACACCAAAATGACCTGATATAAGAGAAGTACATGCTTCCTGAATTATGTTAACTCTTTCAGTTTGTGGAATGCATAACTTTCCCAGATGATACAAGAGTTGGTCCTTAACATAATAATCCAATTCTTCTACTTGTTTTCCATGACTTAAAGTTGCATATACATCTTTAAAATCTATATCTTGAGCATATTGTTCAATGTAGCTTTCATGCATTACTGAGTTGTGATTAAATATAGTAGATGCATTTATGATTGGTCTGGATAACATATCTGCAACTTTATTGTGTATGCCCTTCTTATATTTGATGACTAGATGAAACTGCTGTAGAAAACCCATCCACCTATAGTGTCTTGATTGCTACAATTTAGTTTGTGAGTGTAAATACTGAAGTAGTTGATGATCAGTATGTATAATTGTTTCTTTGTCCATTGAGTAATGTTTCCACTTTTTCACACTATGTACTAATGCATACAGTTCTTTATCATATGTGGGATAATTAATTACTGTAGAATTAAATGTCTCAAAATGATAGCATATGGGTTTACCATGTTGCATCAACACTGCTCTCATGGCATAGTCACTGGCATCTATTTCAATCTCAAATGGTCATTGAAGATTTGACAGTGCTAGTGCTAGTGTTGTACTAATTTTTCTTTTAAGGCGTTGAAGGCTTTCTGTTGTTTGCCTCCCCACTGAAATACCTTGTTCAATCCTGTTAAAGCATGTAAAGGAGTTGCAATTAAAGAAAAGTTAGCAATAAACTTTCTCTAGTATTGTGCTACCCCTAGGAAGCTCCTAACTTCTATAGTAGATTTGGGTTTAGGCCAGTTCACAATGACTTCAATCTTAGAGGGATCTATCTTCAGTTCACCACCCCCTACATTATGACCCAAATAATTTAAAGACGTTTTGCCAAATTAAAATTTTGATAGCTTAACATAGAGATTTTCTCTTTTCAAAACATCTAGAGTCTGATTTACATGCTTCAAATGTTCTTCCCATGTTTTACTGAAAACAAGAATGTCATCTAAATATATGATTACAAAATCATCAATAAAGGGCCTGAGTACATCATTCATAACTCTCATGAAAGTGGCAGGAGCATTAGTTAAGCCAAAAGGCATAAATAACCATTCATACAGGCCTTGCTTTGTTTTGAAAGCAATCTTCCATGCATCTTGTTCTGCTACTCTGACCTGATGATAGCCACTACGCAAGTCCAACTTGGAAAAATAAACTACTTCTTTCGGTTGATCTAATAGATCATCAATGCGAGGAAGAGGATAACAATTCTTTATCGTTATTTTATTCAGTTCTCTATAATCGATGCAAATCCTCCACAAACCATCTTTCTTTCTCACCAACACGATTGGAGATCCGCATGGTGATATGCTTGGTCTTCTAAACCCTTTCTCGAGTAGCTCATGTATCTGCTTCTTGATCTCTGCATTCTCTAAAGTCGATAACTTGTAGATTCCGATGTTAGGCAATGGAGCATCTTGCTACAAATCAATATCATGTACAATTTTCCTTTTGGGTGGCAGACCTTTAGGTTCTTGAAATAGGATATCATATTCTTAAACAATTTTTTCTAAATTGGCTTTGTGTTTAGCATCACAACCCTCAAATACATTGGTTTTATCATGGTTCTTTTCCTTTACAACCATCAGTAAAAATTTCTTGCATGAATTTACAATTCTTTTCATCTACCCTGAGTTTATGAAAGCATAATTATTTTTGAGTTTATGAACTCTTTACAATATATTCTATTCCATATTTGGTGAGTTGATACTTATTTTTAGCTCTATAGAAAATAGATTTTGTATTGTACAAGCAAGGAATTCCTACAACAATACCACATATATCCAAGGGAATTATATCTAACTCAACCTAATCTACAAATGTTGACCCAATAGCAAACCTAAGTTTACATTGTCTAGTCACTTGTAGCTTTGCTTTATCACATACCCAACCTAATGGATATGGCTTTTTGTGAGGTCTGGTTAGCCATCCCAACTTCTTTACAATTGATTCAAAAATCAAGTTTACCTGTGATCCACTATCAAAAAAGTATCAATCCTTTGATGCTTGGAAATAACTCTAATATGAAAAAGCTCATGTATTTTCCTCTCATTTTCTTCATTATCAATAGATTGTGCAGAGTTACTAGTAGATGCTTCAAAATTTTTACCTTTTATACCTGTGGTTGTGACTGTTGTTTTATCACCTGAGTCTAACCCCAAATCTTTCTGAATAGTAGAAACAATCTTCTTCTTCTTGCCATCGAACTTCTTGGGTTTCAACTCCGAATGAAAAGAATAGCAATGTGCATCATTATGTCCATCCTTTTTGCAGTGCATGCATGAAGGTTTATCTTTTTGTACATCATTTGCCTTCCTCTCTTTCCATCTCAGCTTCTTCTTTTCCTTGTTCTTTCTTGCAGTGGGTTTTGATGATCCCCCAATCTCTGGGTTCACATTCTTGCCTCTATATGTGTAGCCTGAACTGGTACATCATCTATGCTAGTAGGATTAAACATGAGAATGGTGTGCCTCAAATAGCTATGCAGACCACCTATATACTTCATCAAAGTTTCAGGTGAGTCTAGAGAAATGCCTAGAATTAAAGCTCTTTTTCTAAATTCCTGGGTATAGCTTTGTACACTTTCCCATTTAATTTTGGAAGAGTTTGCCAACTCATCATTACTTTCTGCATATAAGCTAGTGGATAGAACTGTTTTTTAATGGCAGAAACAAATTCATTCCAGGTAGAAAGAATTTTACCATGCTTCTTCAGATCAGCTTATGTCTTGCCTTCCCACCATATTAGGGCAGTTCCTCCAAGATGAAGGCTAGCCAGCTGAATCTTTCTCCTTTTCGAATCAATGTTTTGCACCCTGCAATATACATCAATCTATCTAATCCAATTATCTAGCGTTTCTGCATTTAATTCCCCATCATAAATTGGAAAATTAAATTTTACATCTAATTTAATCACATAAGTATTCTTATTTTTCTTATCAAGGCTAGTTTTATGTGAAGAAGATGATGAGGATGATGAAGTTGATGATGGAGTAGATGGTGGAGAAGGCCTCTCCTCTTTTCATTTCCCTTCAGGATGGGCAAATAGAAAAGGTTTCTCTACCTCTTTGTTTGGTTTAGGTGTCTAAGTACCTTCACCTTGACCCTTCTTGAATTCTTGACACATTTCCTCCACCATGGCTCGCATGGCCATAAAACTATTCATGAACTGAGTTTCTGATACCAATGGAGCTTCTTTCACCATTCTTCTCTGAAGAAAGACTCTTCTGATTTCTGGATTGACCTCAACAAGTTCTCCTATTCCTAGTTTGAGCTTCGGCCTAGTTAGCATAAAAAAAAGGTCCAGCACAAGCTTGTCTAGCCTTAACAAACCAAGAAACCAAAAGCTTTGATTACTTTTAAGGTATTACATACTCATGTGCGTGGGTTGGCCTACATTACCTAGTGCAATGGATCAATTAGATTGCGAGTAATATAGACAATTAAGCAGTGATAAAAACATAATAGACAAGCACGCATAACACAAGTAGTTTAATATGGAGTTCACCCAACTCTTGGGCTATGTCTCCCGGTCCAGCCTTCAGTGATGACCTCTCTATTAGGTCTTCAAGAGCAGAGTTTTACAAAGTGTGAGCTCAATTGAGTCTCAACATACATATACAAAGAACAAGAGTTTTTGCTTGAATCCCTCAAGCCTCTCTGAGTACATAGAATCTTTCTTTCACTCTTTATCTCTGTCTTTTCTCTGTCTGAACAAAATCTGTCTCTGTATTTGTCATTCCATGGCTTTAAAGATATTCAGCAATGTCTGTTTGTTTTCATCTTCTCGGGCTCTCCGACTCTCGACCTTTATCTACTCGAATGCCCTTTTGAGTGTTAGCAATCATGGGAATAATGTCTTCAAGGAAGGTGGCCACCAGTTCTGCAATGGAAAAGTCCATCAGGCCTTTGAAATCCCCAAAATAGCCATTCTATGTTTACAGAGAGAAATACATTCAAACATGGGAAAAATCAACCAAAACACTGTTCACCGGGCTTCAAATATTCATAAATATGCTTTATACTTCTATCGAGTCCGCCTTTTAATCATTATAACAAGTCGCCACTACCCTCTTCCGTGGTTTCCCTTTGTATTTTAAAAATACATTAAAACATTGAAAAATATCGTAAAATGGCTTTAGATGGACTTGAAATACTATATATTTTCATTCATAAACCCTTTCAGGTCCAATTTCATCGCATCGGTGCTTCCCTTTTCTTTTTGTTTATTTAACAAAAACGCGAAAATACATAGAAAATTGTCGTTTGGTGGATCTCAAAATATATCAAATATTGCCTATAGCCTCATCGGGTCCAGCTATCGCATCACATATATATATATTGGCCCCGCTCCTTGTATTTGCCGATTGCGATATCACGATTCAACTTGGGTCGTCGATCTGCGCGCTTGATCAATGATTCCCGTTGACCCTGTTGATTGCTGTCACATATTCCATGAGGTCTCTACTAACAGCCTCCACTTGCCACCGCCAATTGCGATTTTCCGATTGGATCTGGACCATTGATCGGCCAAATCCGACAGGTCCTTTGCGTTGTTCCTTTGACCTCCGATAAGCCTATTTTCCACTGTTTCTTCATTTTTTTGCCTCCCAATAGTGTTATCCGCCATTTTTATAAGTCCATCCCTTTGCGATAGTTTTGATTTTAAATACATAGAGGGTGCTTAAGATCCATTTTGGATCACCAAGAAGCCCGTTTTTCAAAACTATCTCAATGATGTTTTCCGAGTACACATCTGAAACAAACACCATCTCTGGAAGATACCATAGGAAGACCTGTCACGATATTTTCTTTACATAGATTTTGAAGGGAGCAATAGCTTAAGTGACCAAATCGCTCATGCAAAAGTTTACTCACTTCATCATTATGAGAAACAAATATTGAGGGAAGAGTTGATGACCCAAAGTTGTTAAACTTATACAACCTTGTAGAATTATCAGCAATTCCAGTAGCTAAAATTTGTTTAGGATCTCTTAGGTCCTTAATTACAACACATGAGGTGAAAATTCAAGGATTATACCTTCACCTAAATGAGTTATCTGATATATAGATAGAAGGTTGCAGGATAAGGTAGGAACACATAATACATCATTAAATTGACCATTGTATAGATGAATAGTTCCAGTTCCTACAACACTAAGAGATCTATCATCACCAACATATATATTTTTGGTGTTTCAATCATTTAAAGAAAAAAAAATTTGGCCATGTGACAAGAAGTTCCAGAATCAATGAGTCACTCATGAGAATGAGAAGAAGAAGATACATTTAGTGCATAACCAGATCGAGATGCTTGACAACATGTAGAAAGTGTTATTCCTAAAGATGAAGTTGAAGCTGAAGAGTGCCCCAAATGGATGTTATGCTTCTTCATTGCTACTTCCGAGGCTTCCATCTTCTTAAAGAATTTTGATTCTAAGTGGCCATCACAATTACAAAAGTTGCAATGTCTATTAGTCTTCTTTCCTTTGTTTTTATTTGCCTTATCATTTTGCTGAACTGATTTTTTATTTTGAGACTAACATTTCTTAGGACCCTTGTTTGGTTTAAGACCATTATTTTTAGGATGTTGCTTTTTAGGATTCTTTGAATTTGGTTTCTGCTGGGCTGCTAAGGCTTTCTTAGATGAGTTTCTAGTATTAGGAAGAATAACATGTAAGAGTTTCTCTTGTTCTCTTATTAAAGAATCACAAAAGTCATCAAAAGAGGGGACTTGCAGGCTTGTCCTTGAAAAGTAAACGCTTCTCTTTAGAATGGAAGGTGGAAACAAACACAGAGTAGGTTGGTCCTAACTTAGTAGGAATGGAATAGATAAGGCTAACATCTTCTTTCTTAACCTTAATACCTTCCAAGAGAAGTTTAAGGGTCTTGAACTTGGACAAAAAATCTTCAATCAAAGAAAAATTATTTGGGTCCAACGTAAGCAACTTATTTTCAAGTTGATGGGATCTAATTTCACTTTTAACTCCAAAAACTTTGTCAAGTTGTTTCATTGCTTCAGCAGGAGTATCAAGTTCTACGATGTGGAATCGAAGGTCTAGAGAAATAGAAATTCCTATCAACCCACGTGCTTTATCTTGCTTATTTTCCCATTTGGCTCCCTTATCTCCATCTTTAGGTTTAGATTCTTTGCCTGAGGCTATTTTATAAATACATTTACTTCTAATTAATTCCACAATGTAGGATAACCATTAGAAGTAGCTGGTGCTCTAAAAAATAACTAGGCATGGAATTTCCATTTTAAAAGAAATTGAAACTAAATATGTTGAAACTAAGTGTTCCAATGGAAAGATCTCGAAAAATTAGGGTGATTTAAAAAAATGGCTCTGAAAACAGCTTTCGGATGAAGAAGTTATGGCTTTTTGAATAAACATTATTGAAGATGCCGACGAACTATATAAATGTTGGGAAGTGAATGATAATGTTATACTTAAAGAAAATTCTCCCTGCCCCCCTTTCCAAACTTAATCTAATTAGCTCACTTTTAAAAAAAGATTAATTTATGTGACCTACTTTTATAAATAAGTGAAAGTCACTTTTACAATGGTAATTTATGAACTACCCACTAAATTGTAACTTAAATGAAAGATAAAGTGACTTTGGAATTATAAGTGACTTACTTTTTATAATACGCGAGAACACTTTTACATAAAGTAACTTTAAAACATAATTTAGATGTGCTTTTTGAAAAAGTAACTCAACAAAAAGAAAGATTTGAACCCAAGACCTCTATTCTCATAAAATAACTTTGGACCAAGTGAGCTAGTTTAAAAGGTTAGTAATTTTTAGAAAGGAGGAAGGTTATTTTCTGGCTCATTGAAGCTTTGGAGTGCGTGCTTACTTGAAAAACCTCTTTTTTTTCCTACAAAACAAAAAAAAACCACACAACCCAAAGTGAACATGAAAAATAAATCTAAGACTTATGACTTAAAGTTAGATTTGGCCAAAAAATAAATATTTTCCTCAATGTTTCTGATTTTCCAAGATCGCACCAAGGCACAGTGGAAAATAGCATATGCATGAGAAAAATCCTTTCTTTCTATTTCTGGTTTTCCCAGATCGCATAGAGTTGTTGAGCAAAGAGCATACACAGAAATGAAAGGTATAGATCTGGTAATAAAAAAAAATTATAGAGGACTATAAACTGAAATAAATAGAGAGATAAATAGATGTACATGCAAATAAATATTGTATACCTCTAGATCTTAAAATGACATAGTTAGGGCTACCAGAAACCATTTTGCATGAAACAAAATGATCTTCTCACTAGAACACATGCTCCTAACAAAATAAAGCAGTTCTCTTAGCCTGAAAGCGGTCAGAAATAGTAGATCTTAGAAACAACAGTCAGATGCAGTTGTACCAGCTTTGGATTTGGATCACCAACAAATGCGACCCTCGAATAGCTCTAATACTATGTAGGAATTTACAGGGTAATCTCCTTAGATAGAACATCAAAGGATACCGCTCAAAAACAGATCACAGATCGGTACTAGTATTCTTGATGTGGTTAAAACTCTCAAAGTGGGAAAGAGTCCACGGCCTGAGCCAACGCAATCACTTCAAGCAATTTATTAATGTAAAAGAAATAAACTTTACATAAGCTTCTCTCATGAATGATCACCTTACAAATGACCCTCCAGGCTCTTTAAATAAAGATCACGGAACAATCGGTGTTATGCCATGAATCAAGTGTCGGTAATAACGAGGAGAGAATGAACCATCAGATCACTTCAAGTCTAGAACATATCGTGACCATCGGTTTGTAAGTTACAAAAGGTACATATTAAAGAAACACACTTTACCTAACTATAAACTATAGCAAGTTATGCTTAACTATTTCCTATGTGTCAGAATATCCTAACACTTTGATTCTTCAAATTTGACTTAAATTGGGACTTTACTCTAACTTTAGAATCTCAGTTTGAACACAATATTAACTTGTTCTTTGACTGAAAATTTCTAATGACTTTGACTCTTTTTGTTTTGATTTGGATTCTTTGTATCTTTCATCAATTTTCACAATCTTTAACACCATTAAATCTCCAATCGAATACATATAATATTGCCATTACAACAATGGTCTTGACTCAAATTGAACAATAAATTATCCCAAACTATGCCTCAAATCCATTCCAGTCTCCATTTTCTGACACCAATTGCAACCCTCCATAATAAGTTGGCATGTTCTAGAAACCAGACATAGACAATTAGTTTGATTGAATTGTTCATTTCCTATATTGAAAGAACCAACAACATGTGAGGTATGCCTTCAACATTGCTCTAAATTTGACCTTGAATCTATTTGTTATGCTATAAAAATTTGCATTTTATTGGTCGTAATCTCCTTCACCAAACATTGACATCCACCAACTAAATTGTGACTCTTATCTCTAATAGAGCATCCTAGGTAGTGTTGTCTTTTACCTCACACAACACTTTCACTAACATAAGGCCGCTTCATCATCCCATGAGTCCATGGATATCCAATAACAATAGTATCTCCTTACTTGGTGGTGCAATTTCACCATTATTAGGGAAAATATTGTAAAAAAAATCCCAAATTTCTAAAATAACCCCAACACCAATGATTATATGACTCTCTAGAAATGAACTGCAGGTGTTGAATTGAAAGAAACAATAGAACTTACTTACACTCGAATTTTTTTTTCACAAAATCAGATCGCATCCTCCTAATCTACACACTAATAATCAAACCACATCAAATCTAAATGTTGAGTTTGCATTGATGATACCATGTCATATTTGACTGTTGAGTGCTCACTAAAATGGCAGTGGAAACCAACTTCCCGAGGTCTCACTGCCAGTTTACTCAATGAGTGATTCCAACACAAAATTGGCTTCTCTACATTCTTTCATTATTCTTATACGTGGTATCTAACCATAACCTACCATCGTCAACTATTCAATGGGTGGAGCTTCAATAGTTATTTACCTCTAGCATGGCACCTTTTGCAAACAATTATAGTTTTTGATCGCTTCCTTCTATGATGGTCTTCTTCATTTTGGCTCCAGCACTTTAGAGATACTTGAAAATGTGTTAAAAAAGGAATTCTCAATGAGCTAATACAAGCATTGATCTAATGATATGGTCTTCATATGACTAAATTTGTGCAACATAGTTCAAAATTGGTGTAATGATTTCTCGTCTATGACTAAATCACACAAATATGAAATAGATTCAATATTTACAGACTTATCTTCTTCTTTTCTCTTCTTATTTTCAATGCATATAGAATCTTCTTTTGCTTTGATACCAAAAATGATGCCAACATGCATCATAATAGGGAAATCGATCTCCCTTACTCCACAATTCGCAATATAAAATTATATACAATAATCACCCATCTAAACTCAACAAAACAAACATGCATATGAAGAGATCACACACAAAATACATTCAAAATATATTTACAAATTTCTCGATTCACAATATGGGCATTTCCTACCATGAACACTCTCTAGTATGCCTCATATACTTACATACATTCATACAAGTAGATTTGAACCAAAATTGGTTTTAGATCCTAAGTCATTTCCTAAAAAATCTTAGACCCTTAAATCCTCCTAAGATATATAGCAATGATATAGTTTTGGTTGAGAACCACTAAAGATGGATCTACTCATCCAATCTAATCCTAAAAACTAGAAATCCTCAACAAATTTCCTTAAATTTTATATTACATCTCGATGAAGAAATTCTCTCCACATTTCTAAAATATATCTTTAAAATCAAACCCCTATTTCATAAATAACACTAATTCCTCTCTTTAATTACAAAAAATTGACTCAAAATAAGTTAAGGGAACCCACTTCTTTTATTAAGGATGGGAATACCTTCTAGGTCTTGTTTTCATGTTGAATACTCCTGCATCCCCACCAAATGAAAACAACAAAACTGAGACACATTTACAGTAAAAATTCATTTCTCCATCTAGCCATCCATGGACACCATAAACTATATCGATCACCTCTTATTATTAGGAACATGCATATTTGGTAGATGCAACATTTCTAGCCTACATGCTTTCACTTTATCAATGAGTTGTCTTACATAACAAGATTAATCTCATTCTACTTCCTACCCCATGTAATACATAGCTTGTGTTTCTCATACTAACAACATGATACTCCATACTAGGTACAAACAATATTATGGTTTGTAACTGCCTTAATATTATAAACCCTAATAGATACTTCCTACCCCAAGTAATACATAAATTTTATTTCTCATACTAACAACATACACAATACTATATAGAAACAATATTATGGTTTGTAACTACCTTAATATTATAAACCCTAGAATTAAACCCTATTTTTGTGATGTCATAATGTGACGTTGAATAAATTTCAAAGTAATGTAATATTGTGACAATGATTGTTATATTAACTGTGGTATTGAGATAATGTGTGTCATAATGTGATGTTGGATACATTTCTGTACCATTCAAGAATCACAATATTAAACCCTAATGTTAAACTACATATTATACCCTAACACCATAAAACCCAATATTATAAACCCTAAGATTAATATTATAAGCATGAGGATTAATATTATAAACCCTAAGGTTATAAGACCTAATATTAATATATTAAACCATAGGATTATAAACCCTAAAATTAGTATTATAAACCATTGAGATTAATATTATAAGTCCTAATATTAAACCAAATATTAACCAAAATATATAAACAAATATAAATAGATATATTATTGATGTTGATATTGGTTAACTTTGGTTGACAATGGTTGATCATGGATGACCATTATTGACCTTGCTTGACCATCGTTGGTTACAGTTCACTATGGTTGATCATGGTTGGCCATAGTTGGCCATGGTTAATCTTGGTTGACCATATAAACCTTCATTGATCACTATGGTTGATTATGTTTTACCACTAGTTGACTTTCATTAACTATGTTTGAATATTGCAAACCCTAATATTAAACCCAATGTTGCAAATCCTAATATCAAACACTACATTATAAAACCTAATATCATAAACCCAATATTATTATTGACCAATATGGTTGATCATGGTTAAGCATATTCACCCAAGTTTGACCTTTATTTACCATGGTTCACAATGGTTGATAACAGTTGACTATGGTTATCTATGATTGACCATGGTTTATAATGGTTTTCCATGGTTGAGCATAATGGTTGACCATTATAGTTAACCATTATAGGTGACCATATTGGTTGACCATTATGGTTAACCACTATGGATGACCATAATGGTTCACCATTGTTAATATATTAAAAGTTATATTTGAAGTGATTAATAAACCCGAGGAACTAATAATATTATAAACTCAAGGGATTAATAAAGCCAGTGGATTAATATTATAAACAAAAGGGAATAATATTGAACCCTAATTTATTTAATCTCTCAATGCAACATTGAATACATTACAATGTAATGTATCATTGTGCCAATCACTGTCACACTACTTGTCATATTGTGATGATGCTTGTCACACTACGACATTGGATAGATTTCAGAACCATTCGAACGTCAGAATATTAAATCCTAATATTAAACGAGATATTACAAACCCTAACATTAATAAAACAATATTGTAACCCCTATAATTAATTTTATAAATCGTAATATTAATATTATAAACCATTTCTTTAATATTATAAAACCTAAGATTATAAAACCCATTACTAAACCATGTTATTAAAAGCAATATTAAAAGCCCAACTTTTCAAACCCTATTACTCTATGCAATATTAGAAACCCAATATTAAACCATAATATTATAAGGCGTAATATTAAACCCCAACTTTGTACTGTTGCATTGCAACGTTGAATAAATTGCAATGTAAAATAACATTGCAACAATCATTGTCAAATTGATTACTACATTGAGATAATGTTTGTCACAATGCGATGTTGGACACACTTTTGTACCATTCCAACATCATGATATTAAACCCTAATATTAAACTGAATATTATAAATCCTATCATCATAAAACCCAATACTATAAACTCTAATATTAATATATTAAACCCTAGGATTATTAAGTTTAGTATTATAAACCAAATAGATTAATATTAAAAACTTTTGGGATTAATATTATAAATCCTAATATTAAACCAAATATAAACCAACATATATAAACAAATATAAATCAATATCTTATTATTATTGATATTGGTTAACCATGGTTGACTGTTGTTGGTCATGGATGATCACAACTAACCATTGTTGATCGTGGTTGACCATTGTTCATCATGGTTGGCCATGGTTGATCATGGCTGACTATGGTTATCGATGGTTAATCATGTCTAACAATATAAAATTTCATTGGTCATTATGGTTAACTATGTTTGACCACTAGCTCACTTTGTTTAACAATGTTTGAATATTATAAACCATAACATTAAACCCAATATTATAAAAACACACACACACACACATATTGTAATATTAAGCCTAGTATTATAAACCCTAATACTAAACCCTACATTATAAACCCAATATTATGGCTATAATGGCTTACCAATATGGTTGACTACTATGGTGGATCATGGTTGAGCACATTCAACCAGGTTTGACCATGATTGAAGATAATTCACAATAGTTTATAATGGTTGACCATGGTTGATAATGGTTTTCCATGCTTAAACATTATGGTTAACCATTACAAGTGACCATATTGATTGACCATTATAGATGATCATTATGGTTAAGAATTATTAATATATTAAAGGTTATATTTAAAATTACATTATATTAATATATTTATAATTATAAGATGTAATATATATTAATATTAATAAATAATTAATACTAACATTATAATATTAATATATATTTAAGTATATAATAACTATATATGGTTAATAAATTGTTGTTATTAAACATCGTTATATATTTATTAATCTAATGTTCCTAAACCTGTAATGTTCCTAAACATAAATTTAAGTGATAAACCAATTAAACAAATAGTGCAACAATGGTAAATAAATTTTTTTTAGCAAACACTGTAATACTGGAACTGTTGAGCCATATATTATGAAATATGAGAGCATGAGTACAATATATAAATGGAGTAGTGCACATGGGCTTGTCACAACGACAAGTTGGATCAAACCCAGGTGGTAGAATAGCTGGAAAGATGGTTGTTCCATTGTTGCGCTATTATGCTCTGCGTTGTCCGAGTAAATTGTTGATCTGTTGACTTCAGCTTGTTGGAAAGTGCCCAAAAACTGCCTAGAAAATTATACTATTTTAGCCTTAGACTCCTTGGACAAAACCCAGAAAAACGTAGAAGGGAATTTATCTTATTTTGACTTTAGATTTTCATCCTCTTGGGAGTTTCTCTCCAGCTACATCAGCTGACTTTCGGCCTACTAGAAAGTGCCCAAAAAATGTCCATAAAATTCTAGCCTTTTAGCCTTAGACTACTTGGACAAAACCCATAAAAACCAAGAAGGGAATTTCTCTGATTTTGACTTTTAATTTTCGACCTCTTGGGAGTTGTTCTCCTACTACATCTCCTAACTTTCACCTTGCTGGAAGGTGCCTAAAAGTTGCCCATAAATTCTTTCCTCTTTAGCCTTAGACTCCATGGAAAAAGCACAAAAAACCCAGAAGGAAATTTCTTTGATTTTTTACTTTGGATTTTCGGCCTCTGGGTGGTTAAATAAACCTCTGCGTATTTCTAGCTACCCAGAAAACACGCAGCCCCTTCCTCTACATGGTTGGCTGAGATGTGAATCGCTGCTGGAAAATCCTACAATATCTGTGGAAAACTCCCCCTAGGTAGGGCACATATGGTCCCCCAAAGTAGAGGTTGAATCTTCCCTGCAGAAGATTCGTGGCTAAACAGCCAGTAGACTCACTAAGGAGCAGAGCGTACAAGAGTGAGTTTGTTTGTCAAATATTCAAAATGAATATAAAATGAGAGCTGATCTCTCTTCATAACTCCTTGGGCCCCTTAGCCTCATGTGGGCCCCTCCATCCACACATTCGATTTTCCCTCCAAGCATATCAAATGGCTAATTCGAACTCCTATGTGGGTGGCCCCCACATTCCACTAGCAACTAAATAAAGTCGATTTGGCCCCTAAGTACCTAAGTCGAAAGTGTGGGGCCCTATTCCTTAGTAAAAAATGTGAAAAATTATGTAGCAACACCTTGTTACTAATGTGTTTGAGAAGGCACATGACAATCCTCCCCTCCCACATGTTGCTTGCCCTTAAACAACCTCAAAGTTGGGTGCTCCAAAATATGCTCACCCTCCAAGGTGGCATCCTCATCTGGCAAGTTATTCCAATTCATCAAAAAACGCTTGTCCTCAAGTAATGCCTGAACAAACACCCTCTCTGATTGTGGACCCCTACTATCACTGCAACATCACCAGGGTCCCAAATGTGTCATTGGATCATCCCTGATCGTTGTACTATCTTATAGTGAAGGAGTCCATTGATACCAAGATCCCAAGCCAACCTAATCAACATGAAGGCCACCTTGCTCCACTCACTATCCTGCCAAATATGGGCATTAGAACCCCTATGTCTATCACCACTAACTAAAGCATACTGACAATGTAGAACTCTGCTCAAATCCTCATGAAGTTTCTCTACCCAATAGTCCATCTCATGCACTGTAAGAGAAAACTCCTGAAGATGCAATCCAATCCTGGTGAAATTGAACCCTCACCTAACTAGGCCTCCCCTGACTCCTCATGTTGATCACCCTGCCACATTAGTGAAGTTCCCCACACCATCAATGAATCACTATAACCAAATGGAAGATTTCCATGATCCTCCCCCGTAGAAATCAGCTCACCTTTACGGGTAGTTGAACTACTCAGCCCTGTTATGCCAGAATCCCCTACCCATCACAGAAGGAACCTATCTTGCTGACATCGTGACACTCTATTCATGAATGGCTGCCTAGCATGCTTGTCCCAGAACATCCTCTTCCATAACTCTCGGCCATAATTTATGTGATGATCGAGGCTAGGCCAATCTTGCTAAAGTGATTCAATAGTGTGAGTGCTTATCACTCCATGGCTGGCCCAAATCCTGAGCAACAATCTACCTTGTCCTATAGTAAGGACTTCAGTGATCACCCATGTATCTACCTATGAATGAATCAGTCTACTTGTTATCCCGACCATGCTCACTAAGGAGTGGAGTATCCCACCAATCCATTAGATCCCTAGATCCCATAACCATACTGGAGGTCCACAAACCCCAATCCTCTCTGTCTATCATTGTGATATGTTGCTATTTGTTAGGACCCCTTGTGCCCCATCTCTACCTCCTATAGGTATCTAATATGTAGGCACTAAGCATCAAGAACCCATGCCACAAATATCTAGTTGTTTTGTTCCTACTAAATCACACAACGAGATTTGCTATCATAGCTCCTTATGATGTGCTCGAGTACTACCAGAAGCCTAGGCATCATCCTGCCAACAAGGACTACTTTCCTCTGCATCTCATGCTCCCCTAATGCCTCAAGATGTCCAAATGAAAAAGCACAATGTAACACCCTCTCAATCACCTCCCCAAGTGTGAACCTAGGGGTGGAACATATGCTACCTTGACAATCAACCATGCCATCCCTAAGTTTGTAATCATAAACTTGTGCACCTACCAAGTGTCTCAACTGGAGAGTCTCCTCTTGGCCCATGACACGTGGTGTCTCATCCAAGTGCCTAGGGTGAGTCCCCCATGCTCTACTATCTGAATGGAGAGTGTCAAAGTGAAACAACCAAACTCTCTGTGACTGTAAGCAAAACTAGACCTAAGCACCCTAACTCCACTCCTATTAGGGGGGATATATTTGATGTTTCGATCGTCAGTGACCCCTGAGTCCTAAACTTCAATGGGAGAACATCATCTCCATACAATGTGCGGTCTAGTGGCCTACCCATGCCACCTCCTCAAACAAGCATTTGCAAGAAAATGTTAATCATCCTACGCCCTCATGCACAACCAACATGCCAAAACAGCCAATGGATTCTGCTCAGAAACCACTTGGCCACTAGCATCAAATGGATCTCCCCTATGGAATTCACGTGCTTAGGAATGGGGTTGATTACCTCATCAATGCCATAGACATCCCACATGTATGATATCGAATAGGAAGCCCCACTTGGATCCCAATGCCAACATGGGCCTCCAACACCCTCAATGTCTGAGAGCTCCCACTGAGCTTTACTTTGAATTACTACCATCTCCATGAGTCTAGCCCACTCCACCTAGTGCCAATTCATAATCTCTTGCCATCCAACCCCAAGAGAGGGATCGAATCCACAAACTCTAGCACATAGAACAAGCTCGACATGTAGATGTTGCATCTTGTCCAACTCTGACCGTCTCATCCCACTACCCAGGTCAACACATGAGATCTAACTAGGTAGCTCTATCTCTCTCTCTCTCCAATGGGAAAAGGTGACCCAACAGTGCTACTAACTTGGTCATCCCCTTTGGTATGTCTAGAAACTCTGCCTCTCTCAATCCAATGTCTAAGGATGGGTTGATAGCGCTGTAGATCCTATCAGTGTGCCTCTGAAGCGAACTACACTGAAATCCCAACGTGTGGTCTCTATGATGCCTGTCATCAATGGCTAGCCTAAGGGATGGTTGCACATCCTCTGATCTAAAAATCACCCTATGAGTGATCTCAGCTAAAGAATTATTGAATGAAGGTATTACAGACTCATGTGTTGGCGTGTGTCTATGTTATTTTAGGCAATAGATTGATCAGATTGAAAAATACACAGACACTTGGAAATATGGAAAACAACAAAGAAACACAATAAGCGAAGACAAGAACACAACAAATTAATAAGGAGTTCACCCTATCCTCCAGGGCTACGTCTCTTGATCCAGCTTTCAGCGGTGGCCTTCTTTTATTATGTCTTTAAAACAGAGAGTTACTATGAGGACCTCAATTTGAGTCTCCTGAAACATAATTACTTGGCAGGGTGGTTCTTGGATTCCGTAAGCCACTAGAGAGCGCAGACTCTTTGCCTTACCAGCTCTAATGTGGTGCTCAGTTTCTGACAGATCCTCTTAGGGATGGCTTGAACCTCTCAAGCTCTCTAGTGCACGACACTGCCTGTGGTTAGCTCAGCCCTTTGTCTTTCTGCTTTTTGCTCCACTGTCTTCTTCGATTTTTCTCTCTCTGTCTTTGTTTCCTTCTTTTCTTTGTCTTCTCTCTCTATGTATTTTGCTTTGTCTATTCATGGCTTTAAAGCCAATCGATCGTCATGACTGTTCAATTCCCCTTCCACCACCGTTGGATCGCCTACTACTGTTCACTCGGAATTCCCTGTCTCTGCGACATGGTCATCGGCTCACAGGGAGTGGCCACTTGTCCTCTCGCAAACTGAGCTAGCTCTTCCTCATTGGTTCAGTTCTTTGGTTACGTTGGGAAATGAGTCATCTGCCACCTCAGCAGTCAAATCGGATGTCAAACTTTTCTCTATCGTGGCTTAATCCCCTGTCAAATCTGGTTTTCCCCATGGGGTGCGATCTCGGCTGTTAGATCTGGAGTCTCCAGATCTAACGCCATTCACTCATTTCACGTGGTTGAATTGCTCGACCATTAGCGCGTGATGAGCAATAGTTTTCTCTCTCCTCCACTTGCCATGCATTGGGCACTGAGTGGAATCGCTAGGTTTCGGCCAAATTTGCTTACCGCCCAAGGGTGCCCCTGATAAATATCGTTGGTTTTTGGAGAATGGGTCCTGCCTTATCCTTTAGCATTTCCCCCCACGGTTTTCCCTACTTCCATGCGACTAAGCGCTCGGGGCCTCTCCTTCTCGAGAGGTTTTTCCCAGCGATGTAGGATTAGTGCTATGCCCTAATTGCGCATCAGAAACTGCCTCCTTTTCCCGATCCAGGCTTCTGAGGTTCCAGTTTCACCTCCTGCGCAGTCTCCATCGGCCTTGGTTAGCTTGCTTTGACCAAGGTCCTCGTTGTTCCATGCTAGCTGCCGACTGCCACTGTTCAGAGGTTTTTCTGATCGCTCTGTGCTCTTGATTTTGAAGTTTGTCCTAATTTGATACAGTCATGGTGCTTTGGTCTTTCTTCATGGATCCAATTCGGATCATGGGCTTCCCACTGAAAAAACTTTTGGACCACCAAAAGTTGGTTTTCAAGCATCAACTAAGTGATGGCACTGTTGTCTCATTTGTCTAATCTCAATCCACTTTGCACTGCTCGGGTTTGAACCCTTGAGTCCTACTTTGAGGTACTCAACATCTCCTCTACGCGTCGTCCTCACCTTCCTATCTAGAACTATGTCTTCCTACAATTCATTAAGATATTCAGGTAGCAGGTCATCAATAGAAGGAAATTGACTCTACTCTTTGGGATCCTCAATTAGAGAGGGTTCAAACAATCTCAAGCAATCTGCATTTACAATTGAGTAGATGTGCATGTAAGCTGGTAGATCAAGGCAAAAAGCATTCTCACCAATCTTCTCAACTATTTTGAAAGGTCCATACCTAATAATCTTTAGCTTTTTACCTTCACCTTACATCCTGTCCTTGTTGATATACAACCAGACTTGGTCACCAACTTGAAAACTATGCTCCATCCGATGCTTGTCATGCCTTGCCTTGTACTTGACTTGGCTCTTTTCTAGCTTTTCTTGTACTACCTTGTGGATCTCTTGGATTTGTTCAATGAACGTAGTTGCCTTGTTCACATCACTGTGTCCATCAATTGTGGTATCTTTATCAAAGACAAAATCCAAAGGAGACCTTGGTGTGAAAGCAAAATAGGTCTCAAAAGGATATCTCTATGTAGAAGAATTTTTTGCTCTGTTGTAAGCATGCTGCACATAACACAAATGTTCATCCCAAAGCTTAGGATGTTTGCTGCAATATTTTCTGAGTAACTAGTTCACTGTCCTGTTAACTACTTCTGTCTGGCCATCAATTTGTGGATGAAAAGTTGTGCTTTTCTTTAGTTTGGTGTCCATCATTTCCCACAAACTTGACCAAAACTTCCCCATAAATCAGTTGTCTCGATCAGATATAATGGAAATGGGTAATCCAAAATGAACCCATACATGTTCAAAGAATAGTTTTGCAGTTTGTTCAATTGTAATATGTTTATTACAAGGTATCAAAATACACATTTTGCTGAACCTATCCACAACAACATACAGATAATCATGACCTTTCCTATATTTAGGTAGTCCTCCAACAAAATCCATGGAAACAATTTCCCAAGGGTGAGAAGGAACTGGTAATGGAGTGTACAAGCCTAGTTTTCTGTTGCTGGGCTTGCTTTTAGCACACATAGTACACCCTCTTACATATCTAGAAATTGTCTCATTCATTTTCGGCCAATAACAAAATCTTTGCAGCTGTGCAACTGTTTTACTTACCCCAAAAGGACCTGATATCATAGAAGTGTGTGCTTCTCTAATTATCTTTACTCTCTCAGTTTGTGGAATGCAAAGTTTCCCACAATGGTATAAGATTCAATCCTTCACATGATAATCCAATTCTTCTACTATTTTGCCTTGACTCAAAGTTGCATATACATCTTTAAAGTCTATATCTTGAGCATATTGTTCAATGTAGCTTTCATGTAGCACAGAATTATGCTAAAGTATAGTAGATGCATTTATAATAGGTCTAGATAACATGTCTGCAACTTTATTGTGTATGGCCTTTTTATATCTAATGGCTAAATGGAACTGTTGTAGAAAATCCATCCATCTAGAGTGTCTTGATTGCTGCAACTCAGTTTGGGAGTGTAGATATTAAAGTGGTTGATGATCAATTTGTATTATTGTCTATTTGCCCATTAAGTAATGTTTCCACTTTTTCACACTCTGAACTAATGCGCACAATTCTTTATCATATGTAGGATAGTCAACTACTGCAAGATTAAAAGTCTCAAAAGGATAACATATGGGTTTACCATGCTGTGTCAACACTACTCCCATGGCATAGTCACTGGCATCTGTTTGGATCTCAAATGGTCTTTGAAGATCAGGCAGTGCTAGTACAGGTGTTGTACTAATCTTTTTTTTCAAGATATCGAAGGCTTTC
This sequence comes from Pinus taeda, assembly GCA_000404065.3. Lineage (NCBI taxonomy): Eukaryota > Viridiplantae > Streptophyta > Pinopsida > Pinales > Pinaceae > Pinus > Pinus taeda. The sequence continues at coordinate 42,387 of APFE030937404.1, read as the reverse complement.
TGATGTTTGCCTCCCCACTGAAACACCTTGTTCAATCCTGTTAAAGCATGTAAGGGAGCTGCAATTGAGGAAAAGTTACAAATGAACTTCCTCCAATACTATGCTGCCCCTAAGAAGCTTCTCACTTCTATAGCAGACTTGGGTTTAGGCCAGTTTACAATCACTGCCACCTTAGAGGGATATATTTTCAATTCACCACCCCCTACTATATGACCCAAATAATTTAGAGATGTTTTACTAAATTCACATTTTTAGATTTTAACATGAAGTTTTTCTCTTTTCAAAACATATAATGTTTGCTTAACATGCTTTAAGTGTTCTTCCCATGTTTTACTAAAAATTAGAATGCCATCCAAATACACAATAAAAAAATCATCAAGAAACGGTATGAGTACATCATTCATTAATCTCATGAAAGTAGCAGGAGCATTGGTCAAGCCAAAAGGCATAACTAGCCACTCATACAATCCCTGCTTTGTTTTGAAAGTAGTCTTCCGTGCATCTTGTTCTGAAGCTCTGACCTGATTGTATCCACTGTGCAAGTCCAGCTTGGTGAAATAAACAACTTCCTTCAATTCGTCTAAAAGATCATCTATGTGAGGATGGGGATAACAATTTTTTTATTGTTATCTTATTCAGTGCTCGGTAGTCAATGCACATTCTCAACAGGCCATCTTTCTTTCTCACCAAAATTATTAGTGACCCACATGGTGATGTGCTAGCCCAGATGAACCCTTTCTCAAGCAACTCCTGCACCTGCTTCTTGATTTCAGCATTCTCTAAAGCAGACAACCTGTACATTCCAATGTTAGGCAATGGAGCATCTTGTTGCAAAATAATATCATGTACTATTTCCTTTTTGGGTGGCAGGCCTTTAGGTTTTTGAAACAAGATATGATACTCTGAAACAACCTTTTCTATATCAGCTTGTTGTCTAGCATTACAAACCTCAAATACATTGGTTTTATCATATTTCTTTTCCTTTACAACCATCAGTAACAATTGTTTGCATGGATTTATCATTCTTTTCATATGCCCTGAGTTTATGAGAGTATAAGTATTCTTGAGCTTATGAGCTCTTACAAATTATTTGATTCCATCTTTGACAAGTAGATACTTGTTCTCAGCTCTATAGAAAATAGCTTTCCTATCATACAAGTAAGGACTTCC
>APFE030937404.1:26516-39845 GCA_000404065.3 Pinus taeda | reverse complement strand
GAGGGTCTGGCCCCATTGAACCTTCCTTTGACATTGTCTTCTGAGGATAGACTCTCCCAATTTCAGGATTAGTTTCGACCAACTCTCCTTCTCCTAATTTGAGCTTTAATCTAGTGAGCATTCACAGTTAACCAACAGAAGCTTGTCTAACCTTGATAACCTAAAGCTCTGATACCACTTGATCTGAAAATCACCTTATGAGTGATCTCAGTTAAAGAATTATTGAATGAAGGTATTACAGACTCATTTGTTGGTGTGTGTCTAAGTTATTTTAGGCAAAATATCAATCACATTGCAAAATACACAGACACTTTGAAATTTGGAAAACAACAGAGAAACACAGTAAGCAAAAATAAGAACACAAAAAATTAATAAGGAGTTCAGCCTATCCTCCAGGGCTATGTCTCCGGTCCAGCTTTCAATGGTGGCCTTCTTTTATTGTGTCTTTAAAACAGAGAGTTACAATGAGGACATCAATTTGAGTCTCTTGAAACAGAATTGCTTAGCAGGGTGATTCTTGGATTCCCCAAGCCACTAGAGTGCACAGAATCTTTGCCTTACCATCTCTTTGACCTCTCTGGTCTACAATGGAAGGAGCCCAATGTGGTGCTTAGTTCCTGACAGATCCTCTCAGGGATGGCTTGAATCTCTCAAGCTCTCTAGTGCTCAACGCTGCCTGTGGTCAGCTCAGCCCTCTATCTTTCTGCTTTTTGCTCCACTGTCTTCTTTGCTTTTGCTCTCTCTGTCTTTGTTTCCTTCTTTTCTCTGTTTTCGCTCTTTGTGTCTTCTGCTTTGTCTATTCATGGCTTTAAAGCCAATCGATCCTCACGATTATTCAATTCCCCTTCCACCTTTATCGAATCACCTGCTGCTATTCACTTGGAATTCCCTATCTCTGCGTCATGGTCATCAGCTCACAGGGAGTGGCCACTTATCCTCTCGCGAACTGAGCCAGCTCTTCCTCGTTGGTTCGGTTCTTCGATTACATCAGGAAATGACTCATCCACCACCTCAGCAGTCAAATCAGATGTCAAACTTGTCTCTGTCATTACTTAATCCCCTGTCAAATCCAGTTTTCCCCATCGGGCGTGATCTCAGCCGTTAGATCTGGAGCCTCCAGATCTGACGCCATTCGCTCATTTCGCGCGGTTGGCTTGCTTGACCGTTAACATGCAATGAGTGGCGGTTTTCTCTCTCCTCCGCTTGCCACGCGTCGGGCCCTAAGTGGAATCGCTAGGTTTTGGCCAAATTTGCTTATCGCCCAAGGGTGCCTCCGATAAATACCGCTGGTTTTTGGAGCACGGTTCCCGCCTTTAGCCTTTAGCATTTTCCCCCATGGTTTTCCCAGCTTCCATGCGACCGAGTGCTCAGGGCCTCTCCTTCTCGAGGGGTTTTGCCCAACTATGCACTAATCGTGCATCAGAAATTGCCTCCTTTTCTCGATCCGGGCTTCCCAAGTGTCAATTTCACCTCCTGCATAGTTTCCATGGGCCTCGGTCAGTGCGATTTGACTGAGGTCCTCGTCGTTCCACGCTGGCTGCCAACTGCCACTGTTCAGAGGTTTTTCTGATCACTCTATGCTCTTGAATTCAAAGTTTTTCCCGATCTGATACAGTCATGGTGCTTTGATCTTTCTTCATGGATCTAATTCAGATCATCCTCCTCCATCACGGGCTCCACATGAGCCTTCGACTGCTCCTCCATAGATAACCCAATGTGCACGATATGCTCACTAGTCAACTGTAGGTGACTGTTGTTTGGCAACTCTGTCTTATATATGTAGGCCTCTGTACCTATTGGCTCCTCAACACCTCACCGACCTATGGTGCATTTTTATCACCTAAGTACTCGGTCACAACCCCGAATACCTCATCAATGGATGATGCCTCATCAATGGGTGTATGTTTAGCTATCTCTTTGCCAATCATGGCCCCCTCAACTACTCTTTCATCTTTTTTCTTAATATTTCTCATCATCCCTACAAAATCCCACTCAATCTCCATTGGTTTGTGCATACCCCTTAGTTCACAGAATTCCCAGAAAGAGAGGGACACAAGAATGCCATGACCCAATGATTGGTATGCCCTCCATTTCCCCCCCAATAACTCCACATCAGTTGCAATCATGTCTGGATTACTGAGGAATGAATCAACTTATTCCACACATTAATCATCATTTGTTGTATCCTCACCACCTCATTCCAGGTGACCGCCATGTTGTTTGATTCTAATCTTTCCCACAGGATGAGCCAATATTATGGCTCTGATACCACTGTAATGTTCCTAAACATGAATTTAAGTGATAAACCAATTAAACAAACAATGCAATAGTGGAAAATTAAAAACTTTTAGCAAACACCCATGAAACACTGTAATATTGGAACTACTGAGCCATATATTATGAAATATGAGAACATGAGTACAATATATAAATGGAGTACTGCATCTAGGCTTGTCACAAGGACAAGCTAGACCAATCCTAGGTGGTAGAATAGCTAGAAAGATCATTGTTCAGCTGCTACTCTACTATGCTCTACATTGTTCGAGTAAATTGTTGATCTGTTGACTTCGGCTTGCTAGAAAGTGCCGAAAAAATACCTAGAAAATTCTTTCATTTTCACCTTAGACTCCTTGGACAAAACCTAGAAAAACCCAGAAGGTAATTTCTTTGATTTTGACTTTGGATTTTCATCCTCTTGGGAGCTGCTCTCTAGCTACATCTGCTCACTTTCAGCCTGCTAGAAAGTGCCAAAAAAATGCCCAGAAAATTCTACCCTTTCAGCCTTAGATTTCTGGACAAAACCCAGAAAAACCCAGAAGGGAATTTCTCTGATTTCAAATTTGGATTAATGGCCTCTTGGGCACTGCTCTCCAACTACATCTGCTGACTTTCGCCCTACTAGAAGATGCCTAAAAAACTCCTAGAAAATTGTGTTGTTTTAGCCTTGGACTCCTTGGAGAAAACCCAGCAAAACCCAGAAGGGAATTTCTTTGATTTTGACTTTGGATTTTCTACCTCTTGGGTGGTTAAATAAACCTCTGCATTTTCTGACTGCCCAGAAAACACGCAAGCCCTTCCTCTGCATGGCTGACTGCGCTCTGAATCACTGCTAGAAACTCCTGCAATCTCTATGGAACAACCTCCCTAGGGTAGGCACGGATGGTCCCCCAAAGTAGAGGTTGGATCTTCCCTGCGAAAGACTCGTGGCTAAACAACCGGTAGACTTGCTAAGCAGCAGAGCATACAGGAGTGAGTTTGTTTGTCAAATATTCAAAATGAATACAAAATGAGTGTTGATCTCTCCTTATAAATCCTTGGGCCGCCTTAGCCTCATGTCAGCCCCTCCATCCACCGATTTGATTTTCCCTCCAAGCATATCGAATGGCTAATTCACACTCCTATGTGGGTGGCCCCCACATTCCACTAGCAGCTAAATAAAGTCAATTTGGCCCCTAAGTCCCTAAGTCGAAAGTGTGGGGCCCTCTTCCTTTGTAAATAATGTGCAAAATTGTGTAGCAGCACCCTATTACTAATGTGTTTGAGAAGGGAAATGACAATTAACACATATATAAAATATCTAATATTATGATTATAATGGTTGACCATGCTTGATAACAATTCATAATTGTTGTTAATGATTGATCATGGTTAACCATGATTGATCATAATGGTTGACCATGATGCTTAACCATTATGAGTGACCATATTGGTTGACCGTTATGGATGACAATTATAAATGACCATGGTCTACGATTATGATTGACCTTTACTGATCATCATTGGGCATGGAAAATCATGGTTGACCATAAAGACCTTGATTAACCATTATGGTTCACTATGTTTGGCGGGTGGTTAAATTTATTTGACTATATTTGAATATTAAAAACACATTAAAACTAATGATTTCTTTAAATTGATAATATCAATACAAAACTTAATATGATCATTAAAATCATATTTACATTGAAACCACATTAACATTAATAATATTAATGTTAAAACATTTCAATGCAACAACATTTATTTTAATATTTTTGTTTCTAATTCCATTTCTCTAATCATCATACATGGTGATAAATAACTTGTACAATAAATATTTAATTTTGTTTTCTATGCGATAATTTAAGTATGGTATAAACATGTGATTTAGATATGTAAGGAAGTTGATAGTGTGAATTCTAACCATTGATGTATCGACGATGGTGAGAATATGTTGGCATATTTAATTTTGCACCATCTGATCAAAATTTTTAATTAAGAAAATGATTAAAGTGACTAATTCCAATAAGAGGTTTATTAATCCACACACGGGGTTAGTAAATTATTATTAATAAACACATATATAGTTAATAAATATATAACTATGTTTAATAATAATAATCTACTATTTATATATAGTTATTAATATATAAATAATATATTTACCTAATATTATAAACCCTAATATTATGATTGTAATGATAGACAATGCTTGAACATAATCAACCATGTTTGAGCATGGTTGACAATGGTCGATAAAGATTAACCATGGTTGGCCATGATTGATCATAATGGTTGACCTTTATGATTAACCATTACGAGTGACCATATTGGTTGAATAATATGGATGACCATGGTACACAATTATGATTGCCCTTGATTGACCATCATTAGGCATGAAAAATTATGGTTGGCCTTTCTTGATCATTAATCATCATTGGGCATAGTAGATCATGGTTGACAATAAGGACCTTGATTAACCATTATGGTTCACTATGTTTGACCAATAATTGACTTTATTTAACATTATGTCGATATTAAAAACCCTAATATTAAGACTAATAATTAGTTTATATTGACAATATTAACAATAAAACTTAATATAAACATCAAAATCTAATCTTAAATTTAATATCTAAAACAAATATTAAAAAAATTATTAGACCTAATATTAAAATCAAATATTGAATTAATATTAAAATCACATATTGAATTAATATTAAAATCCAATATTAAACTTAGTATTCAAATCAAAAATTAAATTTAACATTAAAATCAAGAAATAATCCTAATATTATAATACAATGTTAATTCTAAATTCTAAAGGTTAAACTTAATATTAATATCAAAACTTAATAATAACATTAAAATCTAATATAAAACTTAATATTAATATTAAAACGGCCTTAACAATTACTAGATGTGATCTCTCCGAAAAAGTCTTTTTAAACAATATGATCACCAATCTAAACTCAATCAATTATATTAAATCTAATAATAACCTAATATGTTTTTAACAATATTTAATTTATATATTATATTAACAAATTAAAAACCTAATATAATTTCTTATATATTATATTAAAACCTAAAATTACTATTATAAAGAGTAAAACTATAGTAAAACTTAAAATCTAAAAAGTAAAAACACTATTAGATTTTGGTAAACATTATTAATATAGGAGCCCATGAATCCCTTGGAGGTATATAGGTAGCAAATGTTTTTGGAGACAAATCCATATTGCCAAAGGCATCCTATCTAAAGGAGTTATTTTTAGTGCGATTTTTTAGATGTTTTAAGGTGTGTTTTTCCAATCAAAATTCTTTAAAATCCATTAGGAATTTATTGTAATCACAAATTTGATTTCTCATCAAATTTCTCTAAAATTCAACCTCAAATTTTTCCACCAAATTCTGACACCAAAAAATCTAAAATAATCACACTAAAAACAACTCCCTAACTAACCACGTACAAAGCAATTACACAACTTAATGTCATTATGAAGTTCATTTCAACATGGGTTGGGGTTCCCGATCTCTATAAATACTCACTTGTTTGAAGTCTTACAAATAATCGTTTTACTAAGACTTATTAATATATTTATTAATTTTATATAATGTTAATATATTAAATAATCGTTTCATGTTGTCAAAATATTGTAAATAATAAAATAGTAGCTTCAAGTCATAATAATCGTTTTAGTATTGTCTTAATATAATATATAATAATTATTTTGTTTATTATATATTGTATTAAAACCTCAGCCATAAGAGAATATTATAATTAAAATCAGGTTAATAATTTAATTTTGTAATTTGATGAAAGTGCAATGAATCTAACCTATAATGATTAGGATTTTCAAAGAGTATATGTAACCTAAATTAATATATATGTAAAATACATGTAATGTAATTTAATGTTCTAGTGTAATCATGTTCATTTTTACATTTTTATTTTTAATTCTGTTTTTCTGAAGTGGTGATAAATAACTTGCACATTAAATTTTCAATTATGTTTTATAAAAAAATATTTAATAATGGTTTAAACAAGTTGTTTAAATATATGAGAAAGGTAGTGATTTAAATTCTATTTATTGATATTAATGCAGCAGTAACTAAAAAATAGTAGTAAATTTATTAACAGAAAGAAACCATAAAGGTATCTTATATGGATATTGTTTTTGTCTCTTGTCCTTCAACACCGTGTTAATGTATTCATGGCGCAAAACCAGAAATCGCGTGCTTACAGAGTATAATTTACTTGGTCGGGATTCAGCACCGTGAGTGGACCTGCGAGGTGAGCCAGCACCGTGAGCGAGAGCGGTGTATGCTCAAGAGAGTCGTAGAGGACATGTGACGTGACGAGAGCGCGAATGGAGCAAATGAGTGTTTGGCGTGAGCGTTCGTTTGAAAATGCGCTAGCATATAGCAAGAGCTAACGAGCATACTATAGGGCATTAAATGTTCACTTAGCTGCATAATCTATAACGCGATAACAACACTAGCTCGGTGAGTAGAGAAATAAAAAATAATGGCTGTGTGTTATCGCATTATGGAGCATGCAGCTAAGTTGGCATTTAATGCCCTAGAGTATGCTCGTTAGCTCTTGCCCTAGCATAGTGGGTGCGAGTTCGGAGGTGGTGGGTCCCCGAAAATGTTTGACGTAATGGGCCGTGAGCTCCCAGAAAAATGATGGATGCCGGATGGAAAGGCATAGGCATGTATGGTAAAGGGGGCCTCCATAGAGGCATTTAATGCCATATGACAGGTTGGTTAGCTCTTGCCATAATTCATACTCTCTCATAAAAAAATTTAATGAAAAAAATAATTAAAATACTTAAAATTCACACTATCCCACCTAAGTTTTAATTAAAAAATGATTAAAATGATTAATTCTAATAAATTAAAAAATAATTAAAATACTTAATTCTAATAAAGAGTACATGGTGTAACAATGTAACTACTGAAAATATTGTAATTGAAGAGCAAATTAACATTTTATTTACATTAGTCTTAAAAGTTAGTTCAATTGGTCAAATAAGTGACTCACCCAACCCATAGCGAAGTCACATGTCCATTCTTCCCGAAGCCCTTGGGGTTAGGCCTAATTATTAACTACGAGGCTTGATTCTATAAACTAAACAGCCACGCAATTAAAAAAACAAACTCACTCATTTTACTGACATTACTCTAATTACTCTTATCCATTAAAAAAACAAACTCACTCACTTTACTTACATTACTCTAATTACTCTTATGGAACATTGTACAATCACGTTTATCATATGTTTATGTTTCTACTTTGCATTTTCCACATAAGATATCATAATATTTGCCGTTAATTGTTCAGGTTGGGAAATTCATCCAGCTCATATCCACATTCTCGGGAGGTTTTGTTATCGCCTTCATCAGAGGATGGAAACTTACCCTAGTATTGCTATGCATCATTCCCTTTCTTGCACTCGCAGGCGGTGCTATAGCAAGGATAACATCAATGATGGCAAGCAGAGGCCAGCAAGCATATGCAGAAGCTGCAAATGTTGTGGAGCAGACAATTGGTGCAATTAGAACGGTAAGCATGTGATTACAAAGGAAACCACGCCTTGTCATGGCACAACGAGAGATTACTTTATATTTGAACTTTTGAGGTTACTGTGTCCTCACATTAGCACAAGCTATATTGTACATAATCTATTCAGATTAATAACACGGATCAGTTACTTTTAGGTTGCGTCTTTCAATGGGGAGAAGAATGCTGTAACTGAGTATGAAAAGTCCCTCACCATTGCTTACAAGGTTGATACTCACCAAGGTTTGGCAGCTGGTTTTGGTATTGGGTCTGGCCTATTTATTCTGTTCTGCGGCTATGCATTGGCTTTTTGGTATGGATCTCATTTAATTATTAATGAAGGATATTCCGGCGGCAGTGTGATTAATATCATCCTTGCACTTCTGGTTGGAGGCCTGTAAGTTGAATGTACATTGTGAAATGCATTATTGTCAGTTGGTCAGGAAATTTGACTATATGGTTTTTCGCTTATTCAAACTGCATAAATTAATGTTAATTAATGAGAACAAGATGATACATATTTTGCTGGATTTCAGGTGTCTGGCCATGTCGTCACCATGTTTAAGTGCCTTTGGAGCTGGACAAGCTGCAGCTTACAAAATGTTTGAGATAATTGATAGAAAGCCAGAGATTGATGTATATGATACAAATGGATTGGTACTTGAGGATATTCAGGGTGATCTTGAGCTTAAAGATGTACACTTCAGTTATCCAGCGAGACCTGATGTTCAAATATTTTCTGGATTCTCACTGGAAATACCCAGAGGTACCACTGCAGCTTTAGTTGGAGAGAGTGGAAGTGGGAAGTCCACAGTTATAAGTCTCATAGAGAGATTTTATGACCCGCAAGCTGGTGAAGTGCTTATAGACAGTGTCAATATCAAACAATTTCAACTTAAATGGATAAGGCAAAAAATTGGACTTGTAAGCCAGGAACCTGCTCTCTTTGCAACCACCATTAAGGAGAATATTGCCTATGGCAAAGATGGGGCAACAACAGAGGAAATACAGGCTGCTGCAGAGCTTGCTAATGCAGCAAAATTTATTAGTAACATGCCGCAGGTTTGTAGAAATAGATCTTCATTATTGGTGATTGGTATTGTTCCTCCTTGTGGAAATGCATTTCTTTTGCACATGCATTTTGTGTATGCTGACAGTCATGGTTGCTCTTTCCAGGGGTTTGATACAATGGTGGGAGAGCATGGGAACCAATTATCTGGAGGCCAAAAGCAAAGGATTGCAATTGCGAGGGCTATTTTAAAAGATCCCCGAATTCTCCTCCTGGATGAAGCTACTAGTGCCTTGGATGCAGAGTCTGAAAGACTGGTTCAAGAAGCTCTTGATAAAGTTATGATAAATAGAACAACAGTTATTGTTGCACATCGTCTGACTACTGTCAGAAATGCTGATATGATCGCTGTGGTACAGCGTGGCTGTATTGTTGAAAAGGGTAACTTTTTACAATGTCTCAGTTTTTAATCGACAATCTAACATTCACATTCAGCCAATAATTAAAACATTTCTTCTCCATTCCTTGTGCCAGTGTATTTAACATGTAAAATGTAAAATGTAAAATGTTCGTCCTCATTTTTCAAACAACAGGAATCGTGAAGTGACTCTTCTTCGTTACTCATGCTCTGAGAAATGGATCTGAGAAATGTTAGTTTCAGGTACACACTCGCAGCTCATCGTGAACCCATGTGGGGCATTCTCCCAGCTTATACGTCTGCAGGAAACGCATCCATCGAAAGAACAATATGCAGCCGATTCTGAGGAGATGGAAATACAAAATGTGCATGATTCCAGGAGCATTGGGTCATCAGGAGTTGGAACGTATCCATCAAAAGAAAATCTCCATGCAAATGATTCTGAGGAGAGACGAGAGTCATCTCCTAGACGGTCATCGGGAGTTGGTGATAGTCATAACTCTCTTTCATTTTTATTTTCTTTGCCTGCTGTAGTTGCACTTCAGGAGGAGGATGTTCAATTAGACGAAAGCGAGCCAAAGAAGAGATTTATGAATTGGTTTTCGTCCAAAAGGCGGGGAGATGTGGAAGATGGGCAGTCAAAAGTTTTAAAAGATGTTTCTCTTTTACGCCTGGCATCTCTCAACAAGCCAGAGGCTCCAGTGCTCATTGTGGGATCCATTGCGGCAGCTGTTAATGGGACTATGTATCCTATTTTTGGTCTATTGCTTTCAATTGCTATTGCCAATTTCTACGAACCTCCGCATAAGCTAAGAAAAGATGCCAATTTCTGGTCACTTATGTTTTCAGCGTTGGCTGCTATATGCCTCCTGGTGTGTCCAATACAGTTGTACTGTTTCGGGGTCGCTGGTGGGAAACTTGTGCAACGTATTCGATCATTAACGTTTGACAAAGTTGTTTACCAAGAGATTGGATGGTTTGATAATAGTGAAAATTCAAGGTCAGTGGGTCGACAAACCTCTTACTGTTTTGGTAATAGGACTATTAAACTAAATTTATACTTTTCTTCGTTATACATCTTAACTTAAAATTCTATTTTCAGCGGTGCAATAAGTGCAAGATTATCAACGGATGCTGCAACCGTGCGTAGCGTGGTGGGAGATGCTCTGGCGCTTGTTGTGCAGAATATTTCAACAGTTGTTGCTGGTCTTGTTATAGCATTTTCAGCGAATTGGAAGTTGGCATTTTTGATATTGGCTCTTCTGCCTCTGATAGGTCTTCAAGGTTGGGTTCAAGCGAAGCTTATGGTGGGCTTTTCTGGTGATACAAAGGTTAGGAATATCATTGACTGGGTGAAGAGTGTATGGATTGTACATTGCTATCCTATCAGAATATCAGAATATATATAACCAGACAAAAATTTCAATTGTGATTCATTGTTTAATATACATCAGACTCTCAATTGTGGACGAGGAGAATTCTCCATTTCCTAAGGAGTTTTAACCATTTTGCAATGTTATTACTAATTGGAAGGAGTTATGTTTCAGGTGATGTACGAGGAAGCCAGTCAAGTTGCAAATGATGCTATTGGTAGCATTCGGACTGTTGCATCCTTTTGTGCAGAGGACAAGGTGATGGGCCTTTATAATGACAAGTGTTCTGCTCCTTTGAAAAGAGGAGTTCAACAGGCAATTATAAGCGGACTAAGTTTTGCGATTGCAAATTTCATAATGTGTTCAGTATATGCATTCTGTTTTTGGCTAGGGTCTATAATGGTGGAACATGGGGCAATAACTTTTGGTAATGTTTTGAAGGTAAATACTCCTTACTAGTTTATTTATTTCAAAGATTGTGAAAAGTTTGATTGATGAGAATGCAATTATTTATTGGGTACTATTGGAATTACTAGAGTTATTAGGTTTGTAAAAACTTATGTAATTATTTGAAATTCAAGTGAAATCCCTGTCATTAATTTAATGATATGTTTCTCTAACAAATGTATTTTCCATTGGGTTTCAAATACTTGATGTATTTCGGTCTTATTTCATTCCTAACGACATCAGGTGTTTGTCACAGGTTTTCTACACATTCATGATGACTGCCTTGGTGGCTTCTAATTCACTAAGCATGGCCCCTAATATTGCTAATGTCAAGCCATCTATTAATTCAATCTTCAAAATTCTTGATCAAAACTCCAAAATTGATGCAAGTGATGCCTTGGGTATTACATTAGAAAATGTCAAAGGTGACATTGAGTTTCAACATGTTAATTTTAAATATCCTACTCGCCCAGACATACAAATCTTCAGAGATTTAAGCATCACCTTCTGTTCTAGAAAGGTGATTTGTTGATCGATAAAAAAATACTTTGTTGTAGTTATACATAATAATAGGTGTATTTGAATTAGGCTAAGAGAAGAATACTTAATTTTGAAGTCTTACTCATGGATTTTCTCTTTGGATGTTGATCATGCCAGACTATTGCTCTTGTGGGAGAAAGTGGAAGCGGTAAATCAACTATCATTTCATTGTTGGAGCGATTCTATGATCCCCACTCAGGCCGTATATTACTTGATGGAGTTGAAATCCAAAAACTACAAATTAAATGGCTGAGGCAACAAATGGGATTGGTTATCCAAGAACCTATTTTGTTTAATGATGTTGGGTATTTTTTTTGCTTCTACTGTTTGAGATGGATAAATACCAAAACCATCAAGATATAAAACACAGAGGCTATGCTCTGTTTCCTTTACACCAGGATCTTTTACACATAGAAGTCTTTTAAAAATAAATACACAGGACAGAGTATTTCACCACCATAAAATTTCATTCATTAAACAAAACATTTACATATTCATCCTCTTTCACTCAGAGGGATTCACCAAAACATTGACACAAAAGTTACTCTGCCTCCTATGAAATTTTACACCACTATGTGTAAATATTTCATTTACATTCACTGCTGTGTGAAAAACAAACTTACAGAGAGTTACAGATTTACCTTTTCACCTGTGTGAAACAACTCATGGATTTGAAAACAAAACAAGCTACTGATTTTCATTTACTTCTCCTCCTTCTGCACTGATGTGCAATTTTTTTTACTTCTTACATTGCCATCAAAATTACTCTGCTAGATGAAAATTACTTTTACATTACAGACCCAAGATGCTTGTGCACTTCTGTGCATTCCCTGTAATACAAAATTCACCTCTCTGTGTTTTTACATTCGCTGCTGCGAAGTTTTCTCTCTCACTGTGTGAGATTCACAAATTTTTCATTGGCACTGCGGACCCCCTGTTTTTTCATATTCCGAATACATTACAAACTTCATCTTTTTTTTGCAGGGGTCGCACACGATTCATATACAAAAAAAACATTCTATTTTTTTTAATCCCCGTCGGTTTTGTTTTTTTTACATACCAAAAATTGGGGTCAACGCCTTTTAAAAAAAATATTAAAAAAAAAACTTACCATATGGTTTCGGCCCATACACCATAATAACTTTGCCGTAGAACATTTAACACATTACCAAAACATGACAGTGTATTTATCATAAGGCATGGGATATGGTCCACGCCTCATTAACTTTTAACAGGCCCCGTACGTACTTGTAAAGACTTTAACCGGCGGACAGTTTCCAGGAAATCAAATGGCGGAGAGAGAAGCACCAAGATCGGACGGATATCGGACAGGCTTAGTTGGGTGAACGATACCTTCCGATGGATTGTCAGCACTGATGTCAGGCCAGCATCAGCGCTTGAACAGCTGTCAGCTCCCAATTGCATCGGAGCTCGATGCACGGAAACCACTTTGCGTTGAGAGGTGGTGCGATATGAGACCGGTGGTTTAGGTTTGAACTGGGTGGTTTTCTGAGTTGCCGTTGACTGCTGGTTTGCGCGGGCAGTGAAATTATATTTTCAACACTCCCCTTTAATTTCACCTGCTGGGCATTCGGTCATACCCAGACACTTCCTCAAAAATTCAAAGCTTTTCTGATCCAGTGGCTTTGTCAAGATGTCTGCAACCTGTTCTTGTGTCCTGCAATGTTCCAGGACGATTTCTCCATTGTTCACT
>APFE030937404.1:0-21626 GCA_000404065.3 Pinus taeda | reverse complement strand
AAATGGTACTTTTATCTCTTAACTGTTTCTATTTCCTGTGTTAAAGTGATATTTAAATTCAGTTATTTATATGTTAATTCTTGAATGCCTGAGTTATCATTTGGCACTTTTGTACGGTGATAGCTATTTATTTATGCTTGATATATGAACAACTTATTATGTGATATGTTTTTTGCAACTGTTTCGCCTAACTTTTTATGCGAAGTGGTTCATCTATATTGAAATTTTCTTATAACATTTGAATGATCTTTATTACCGATTGTTATCTGAAATCATTTTAGATCGCATAACAAAAGAATCATACCCTGGGTTAGTATAGATTTAGATGTTGTTGCTTTTTTAGAATACAATTACATGTCATTAGATTAGAATTAGAAGTAGATCACCTCAATTAGAATCTTTTAAAGCCAGGAACATCAATTAATCTTACACACACACACAAAGTGGGAAACTGGTCCCATTATCCCGAGTCGGACCCGCTATACCAAACGGAAAAGGAGCTGCCAACCAAGGTCCGGACCGGGTGGGTATCCCCCTTGTTGTTGACCTGATTTTCGGGGCTTCAACATATTTGGCGCTAGAAGATTACTCTTTTATTTTGTAGATTAGATTTTTATTTTCATAAAACCGGTTGTAAATGGTTACATTAGGAATTTATGAAAAAGACACCAATTCTCTTTCAGATTTTGATCTTTCGCTTGTATAAATAGCAAATCTTTTGGAAAATTGATCTTTATTGTAGAAAGATATAGTTAAAGACTCTAGCCTAGATATAGTAGCTAGTTCAACTCATAAAATTTGATGAAAACAACCTTTAGTGAGAAATTGTTTTATATGTATAATGAAAGGTATCAATAACAAAATAAAGATTCTCTGTAGACAAAATCTTTCCAAAAACTCTACTATTGTCGTCCAGAGCTATCTTAAGGAAACAATGACTTCCTCCCTACTAAGGAAATCACAACTTTCAGAGGAATAATCCAAGGATACACTTCATCTTAAAGAGTGAGAGGTCTCATCACGAGCCGGCTTATCATAATCACAGATATTATAACTTGCTGACTTTGCCAATATTGCATACCACAATAGGGAAATGAATCAAGATTGTTGCAATCAAAAGACAAGGGGTCTCATCACGAGCCAGCTTGTCCAGTAAGTTATAAATCAAGTGAATGACTGTGTCATAAATTGGCTATCAAACCAAGACATTTCTCTTTAAGAGTAAAAGAAAATCAAAAGCAATAAGTGTTGATATGGATTCTTCTTTGAGAATTGTAGGTTTCTTTACGTAGGATTCAGGATCATTGTTGGGTAATAGGTAACCCTGTCGAGGCTATGAACGCCTGCTGGCAGCAGAGGCTCTACCTACGACAAATGAGTATACTTAAAACTGTTTTATAGAGAAGCCTTTGTTTATCTTTACAACCAAGTAATGACTGATGTAAATATAAGGACTAGTTTGAGGAAACAACTAATCAGAGTTGAAAATAGTTGAAACAAAATATCATTGACAGGTTAGAACATAATGTACTTTATCTTTCTATAATAAAGTTTAATTTTCTAGAAAATTTTCTGTTTTGGAAGTATAGAAAATTCAAAAGAATGACAGAGATAATTGGTTCTTCCAAGTGAATCGCCAATTGTTGTGGCCACCAACAACCCCCCTTTTTATTTAGTGTTGTGACTAATACTAAATAAATGGGGACCCTTAGCTAAAATTTCAAAAAAATCAATTAGTGATTGTATTTCCTTTTCAATAAAACTTACCATTGTAAACTTAAGAAAATACCTTTGAAAATATCTAAAAAACTTAAGTTTTGTGATGAGGGAAGACAAAATCACTCCTTAAAGGATATTGTATCGTAGAAAAGATAACAACATGCCTACTTACAAGCTAAACTCTAAAATCGTGAGAATGTGACGCGAAATTGCATAAGGATAAACATATATCGCATCGCAAGCCTTAGAAGCACACTTGTAATAAAAAACTGCAGAAAACGCCGATATGCGATAGCGCATATCTCAAAATCGCGCCTCGCAAGAAACTGCTTAACACAAAACATGCGATATTGCGATTATGCGATATTGCGATTATGCGATGTTGCGACCATGCGATTATGCAATGTTGCGACCATGCGACAAAACGATCTTACAATAGGATGACAGAACGATCTTGCGATCTTGTGATTATGCATGCAACGATCTGCGATATTGCAAAGCAAATCACAAAATCGTCTCATCGCAAATTTTTCTGGTTCATTATTCAAGGAAAAGTGTTTCCATTAAACGAGACTGGTTATGTGCTTTAATGCTCATTAATGAAGTAGTTGCCAGTTGTTAATGAAATCTAGTTTTTAGTTTATTAAAGAGCCAGTTCACGTAAGGTGGCATATTTTTAAATGTCTTCGATAGTCAAAGCATTCCCGTCGTTATTTATTATCATTACTCTCACCTCACTTGTAAACTGCAGGAACAAAGGACAAAAGGTTATACAAAGTAGTGTACAGGAAACTACGGTGAAAATGGGTGAGGCTCTGATATCTGAAGACAGAGAAAAGGCACCCTTGCACAAAGACACAACATGCAACAGAAACGCGGGTATTTTCACCTGGGAAGGCATACATAATCTACTTGAGGAAATAAATCCTAAAGTAATGGGATTTACGGCTACTACAGGCTCATCAAGGTCGTCTGAAGCATCAGTTGCAGAGTTAGCTTGTTCATTCCTGCACCGGAGAGCGACAAGGCCCAAAATTCTCCCCTGCACAGAAATGGTTAAAGGAATACTAGACAGCGTTGACATCAAAGGCAGGCAGTTTAGGGCTCAAGGTCAAGAGCTCTCGGAATCATTATTTTCACAAAATTTCAACTTTACATCCGCCACAAGAAAACACGCAAGAGGCAAAAATCACACTAAGGAAGCCCAGATTAAGAAACAAAGGCAGTTTCTGATGAGCGATTAGCGCCTAACGCTAATCGCGCATCGCTGGGTAAAACTTCTCGAAATGGAAAGCCTCTAATTGTTCAGTCTCCTATAAGCCCAGTACCGAAAAGATGGTGCCAGCTCTTGCTGATTCCGTTTTTGCAGCACATTTAAAGGCTGAAGTCAGCCAACTGACTCTTCTCAAGAAAATGCTGAATGCTTGCGACATTAAGGAGAAAATACAGAAATAGTTAGTTTTAGATTTAATTTTAGAAATAGTTTTATTTTATTTTTCCTAGAAAAAGGATGGTCATTTAAACCGTATCCTAAATTTTTGTAATAAGTATTTTTAGATAGTTAGTAGTATTTAACCCTTCTCATGCTTTAGAGAAGGGTCCAGAATTTATCAAAACTTGTCCTCAGAACATGCACTTTTGCACCCTCGAGGAGGTTTGATGAATTCATGGGAACAGATTTATTGATTTTTGCATCTTGATATCTGCTACTGATGTTGCACTTCTATACTCTTAGTTGATGTTGGATTGAGAAGAGATAAATTGCTATCGCTTGAAGCTCATGAGTAGAACTAGTTATAAATGGTACTTTTATCTCTTAACTGTTTCTATTTCCTGTGTTAAAGTGATATTTAAATTCAGTTATTTATATGTTAATGCTTGAATGCCTGAGTTATCATTTGGCACTTTTGTACGGTGATAGCTATTTATTGATGCTTGATATATGAACAGCTTATTATGCGATATGTTTTTCGCAATTGTTTCGCCTAACTTTTTATGCGAAGTGGTTCATCTATATTGAATTCTTTTCTTATAACAGTTGAATGATCTTTATTACCAATTTTTATCTGAAATCATTTTAGATCGTATAACAGAAGAATCATACCCTGGGTTAGTATAGATTTAGATGTTGTTGCTTTTTTAGAATACAATTACATGTCATTAGATTAGAATTAGAAGTAGATCACCTCAATTAGAATCTTTTAAAGCCAGGAACATCAATTAATCTTACACACACACACAAAGTGGGAAATTGGTCCCATTATCCCGAGTCGGACCCACTATACCAAAAGGGCCAACCAAGGTCCGGACCGGGCGGGTATCCCCCTTGTTGTTGACCCGATTTTCGGGGCTTCAACATGTTCACAACACTCTCTGAAGGTGTCCATGCCCAACCCATGCTAGGAAACTATTGACGTGCAAAGATTGCATTGAGAAAGTAGGCAGACATGAAGAATCTTGCTTGTTGATCCTTGGGTGGAATCCGAGCATTGGATAGATGCACTTTCAACTGGAGAGCCAACATGTCAGACCAATTGGATGATTTTCCTTCACTTTCCAGCTGATCCAACATAGAAACCCAACTATGCGGGAAGGTCTTTGTTCTACCTTGGCCATACAAGTGACATGCGAAGATGACCAAGAACTGATATGCCTTACTGAGTGTCTTCGTCTTGTATATCTGGTTAGGTGCCATATTGAAATTTTCTAGCTCCTTTACCCAATGCTTCAAGATGTCTCTTGTGTTCATGCTGCCATGGAGAGTCTAGAACGATGCATACATCCTTCTCATTGGCAATGGAAAATGATACATCTCATGATAATCCTTCATCCTAAAGGAAGAAAGCCTTGCTCCAATGACATTGCTCAGTATCATTGTCTTAGGATCAATGTGTGAGACAATCTAGTTGATCACATCTTCGCAAGGGAACATGGGAAACCTGCATGCAACCTTGTATAGTCCTAACTTATGGATGTTCACGTAGACCTATTGATCCTCCAGATTCTCCTCGAAGCTGCCTGAGATCTTGATGTCCTTCGCATTGAACATGTGTGTGTCTGTGTACACATGCAAGCTCATAGACCCATGTTCAACCATGTCTCCAATACTGCTTTCAACTATGTCTTTTGATCCAACTCTCTTGGAGGCCATGATACTTGTACTGTTGTGAAGCTGCTCAAAAACCTGTGGTACCCGGAGATAGAGAAGACACTCATGGCTAGACAATGTCAGATAAAAACATCAAATAACTCGAGAAACATTCGGGCAACAAACTAGTGACTACTAGGAAATATTTTGTAGCACTAACTTTTGGAAGCTGGGAGACTGTCAGCTGGATCTATGCATTTCACAGTCTCAAGTGCCAATGGGGCTACCTACTGGATAGATCTGGGCAATGCACAGTCTAGTGAGGCTATTTTCTTACTAAAACTGTGCAATCCACAAAATCATGCTGGGTTGCTGGCTGGAATTGCGCATTGTGCAGTTCCAGTGGGTAGGATTGGGCACTCCCTCCCAAGATTGTGCAAAGCACAACTGGGAGATAGTGTGGGAAGCCTCTACACAATTCCTGGTGGCAAGGCAGAGCCTTGACTGTCAGGAATGCACAGAGCATGCTGGGAGAGACAAGATTTGGGCCAAGTCAGCTTGGATCTGCCTAATGAGAACCTTAAAACATGAAGGAGTGAATGTGTGTGTGAAGCTGGTGTAGATCTGAGTGAAATAGACATGTATGCAATTCAAGCAAGTGCAAGAATTAGTCAAATGGAAAAACCAAGATGCTCAAGAAGCGAGTCGCCGAAGCGACAACCTCGGGTGAAAAAATAGTGTTATGCATGCTACACTAAGGAAAGGTAATGCAAAACTTGAAAAAAACACTTCTACAAGCTAAAATACATTGAAATGCCAACAATAATTCAATAAAACCAAGGAAATGGCACTCATACAAGCCAAAAACTAAAAAGTGTCATGAAAAGTGACAAAAGGCATGAAAATAAAAACTTACCCGGAAAAGTTGTGTTGATTGTGCTGAAGGTTCCTAGATGCCTTGGGAATGCCAAAACTCGAAGACCAAGTGTGAAGAATGAGGTCTGACGTGTCATTTAAATAGATTTGGTGAAAATAGGGTTTATAAAGCACATGCCAGAAATCTAGGAAAAAACAACACTTGGTGGGGAGTTTGTAAAAATAGTTTTACATGTAGCTCTTGCTGCTAAAAATAGATCCCTAAAATCTAGGGATGTTTTTTTTTTTTTTTTTTTTTTTTTTTTTGGGAAAAGCTGCTCGATATGCAAAGAAGGATTGCACAATTCAAAGGGAATCAGGCAACTTGCTAGCACATGTAACATAAAACAATTGAGGGAAAACTTTTGCACTGTTTTCGGATTGAGTGGTCCTGGCTGGCTGACCAGCTATGCGCAATTTTCCAAAGCAGTGATGCTAGGCTTATCTACACATTTCCGAAGGGTAGTGAAGCTAGCCAATTTTATGCAATTCTGGAGAACAGTGCAGCTCACCTGGGCTGTTTTGCACATTTCTGAGTGCAGGATAGCTGTTGGGCCGCTCTGTGCAATTCCTGAGAGGAAAACAAGAAGTCCTCCAGGTTTGCATAGTTTTTCCCAACAACTGATTGAGCAGGTGTGAACCAAGTTATGTGTGTGCTTGTGGTTGACCGAAGGGACAAGTGAGTTGAACACAAGCTGTTGAATGATATAAGAAATCAAATAGAGATAAGTACCTAATCAATGCAGGATATTTGCGATGATCTCAAGGAAGGAGGCTCCAAAATGAAGCGGAGGCAAAATTTTGGAGAGTGGTTGTAGCCACTACATCATTGGCGACACACTAGTAGAAATCCAACTCTCTATATGGACCTTGTTTGTGGAAAGCGATTCTAACTCCTTTGAAAGTATTGTTATATTCTTCGATCATAATGGCTTGAACACTAAGCTTGAGTTAAAGATATAGTACCTTATCATTCTCTTGATTGGTCAACACACATTCCAAGCCAAGTCAAGTCAGTTGTTTCGATTGGGGATGAGGGGTATATTGGTACACAAGTAATTGGTACACAACTAATAAAGATGTCAGAGTCTTATTTTCATCTCTAGTGTTTCTTCACTTCCAGTAGGCCTCGACAATACCTTGATGGAATCATGCAGGGACACAAGCATCGCTCTGCTTCCAACGAGCCCGGTCAGTACCCCAACGGAGTTACTTACATAACCTCTCTGGATAGACACTTTTTCATTTTTTTGTTTTTCAAAGAACTGTGGAAAGACACTTATTTATTTCAGAGGCAGAAGAGGGATCCCAACTTATTGAGAGAAGAAGAGGTTGTCCCTTTAGAGAAGTATTTTATATATGCCTTTGACAATACTAGTTAAGGTTTCCCCCCTCACCTTACTCTTCTTGACTGAGCTGACAAGGGTTAACCCAAAAGAACCTATTAGAGTAGGTGGTACTAGTTAAAGTGTAAGCGTTGTGTTTTCATCAAGATTTTCTCTCAACATAATGTATTTTCCATAAGGGTATCATTGACAAAAGAAAACAAGGTCTTTCATAAAGAGAGAGGACAATAGATAACCAAGTGTTGATAGTTGTACAAGTCCTCTTTTACTTTACCTTGCTTGTCTCGAGAGCCACACACGGTTTCATGCAAAACTAAGCCTATGGGTGAAAAACAAGCGAACAAATAGAAAGAAAATGGTAGAAGTAAATGAAACCAAAGAAAGAAAAGAAAGCAAGCAAAAAAGCAAGCAAAAAAGCAATGAAAACAAAGTAAACAAGAAAGCATGCAAACAAAGAAAAACAAGGAAGCAAACACTACTCCTACTCCTAAACTAAACAATGCATGGGACTACCCACGTGAAGTGATATTTCCAATGCAGCCATCAGCGCATTGGTTGACCCATGTTGGTGAGGGCGTGGTCTACAGGAATGATAAATGTGTAAACCAACATATAAGAAAAATATATCAGTGAAGACAAAAACGCTCCGAGCTTAAAAACATCCACAAAAAAGAAAAGAATAAAAGCACAAGAGAAGCATTCTATGGACATAACATGGTTATGCATCATAATGTGTGCAGAAGACAAGCATGCACCCTCTTTTGATCGTGATGAAAGAGAAATCATGAGAAAGAAAGACAACTTACACTTAGCAAGAGTGCTTGGTGTGTATGATTCCTCCAATTCATGAGCGATGGGATAATGTGGTTCAGGTGGAGGATGTGAATTTTGTGAAATATATTGATCTTCAATGTAAACAGGATAGTGATGAGGAGCCTTGGGTGTTTCAAGAGATTTATGATATGGAGTGGAATAGAACTCAAGACAACGAGGACCCGGCATAACCATCAACTCGGACTGAAGTGCCTCGATAGCTTGTGGGGTTTCCACTTCATCAACAGGTAGATCATGGAAGATAGGTGGCTTAGAAATATCGACAATGAATGAAACCACATCGTTATCGAATAAAGGAGAAAAGAGATCACGATAACTATGATAAAAAAATATGATATGTTCATTGACATCCTCATGATCCGATGAATCATACAAAGGGATTGATGAGAAGCAAGAATGTTCACCCTCTGCATTTTTGAAAAAGAGATATGAAATATTGAGTGGATTTTCCAACACAGATGTGTCCTCTCCGCTATGCAATGACAGACTGACATCCAGTGTATTCTGTGAATGATCGGAAGTAGATGCATCTGAGAATGTATTCTCACATGGAAAATTAACAATGGAAAAATCACCAAAGATGTCAGGGAAAAGTGGATGAGGTGCAGATAGAAGGAGGTCATCCTTCATCGCAGACTCTTCTTCAGATTCCCACACATACTAGTCATAAATGATAGCGCAGGTTGGTTGCTGAACACCAACTCCGTTGACAACTTGATCCTCGTGAAAAACAAATGCGTAGTCCAGAATGGGAGAACAAAACACAGTATAATCCTGAGGATCAACAGAACGCGGGGACAAAGGTTGAGGAAATAAGTCCACGTGAATACCAAAAATATTGCTAACCAAATCTGCATAAAGATCAAGAGCATGTGGGGTGGGAAGTTGTGACGGTTCAACATATATATTTGCACATTCTCCCGCCTCACACTTGCGGGCCCAGATATATTTAATGAGATGAGGATGGACAATCATTTGTGACATAGACCATGTCCATCTTGGATTTAGTAGATCTAACACTGAGGTATGCCGGGGTTGGTTTTAATGATTCCAAGATATGCAGATTCACAGATATGTGAAGAAGATACTGAAATCTTTCATTGGGAAATTTCCAATCAATTTCATCCTTTGGGAACTGAAATGCGAGATTACAAAATTGATACCAGAATTGCGCCAAGGATTCATTAAGGGATTTCCGTATTTCAAGAATTTTTTATTAAGTGCTTGATGGTCAAACTTATGGAAAGAATCATATAAACCTACAAAAAAGTGACCAAATGAGTGAATAGATTTAGTGTGACAAGCCATTGCAATGGGTGCCCATGAAGCCTGAATGCGAACAACATGAAAATCACATAATCCTCATGGGTTTCGAGGCTTTCATATAGATTGGAAAAGGAAAGAATATGCCTCTCCCAAGCTATTCCACCTTCACCTTCATATGTGTTCTCTGACAAGAAATTCCATAACTCCTTTGAGATTTCAAAGTCATCTCCATAAGACATACATCTCGGAGGATGAAATGTAATGTAAGAAATGATAGATGTGTGAAGATTCAAAACACACTTTGAGCACTCAATTTGTCATCTAGCCCTCCTCCTAGCACCAGAAATGTTGACGGTGCTGGACCTGCCAACATGTCAGGGGATTTTCCCGGTAAGAAGTCCCAACTAGACGTAAGACCGTTTGGAGTAGGAGTCCTAGCAGTGGGTAGTAAAGTTATGCCTTGATTGCAATAGCGCATAGAGGTAAGCAATATATCCTTGTCGGAAGCAAGTGTGTGACCTTGTAGTGAGTCAAGAGAGATGCATGGGGAGGTTCTAACAAACAAAGGGAGAATAAGTGTGTCCCTTAGAAGCCTATAGTAGTACGCAATATGAAAGGAACACACGAGCTTAATGACATGAAAAAATGGAAAGCAGAATAGCCAACAATCCAAAGTGATGAGTTAAGCCAACAACACACTTAAATAAGATTCATACAATCACATACGAAATAGTCCATACATCAATGCATAAGTAAAACTACATACATCACTAAAGTAACCAAAATAGTCGAACTACAATAACAACATATGCATGAAATGTGTTGGCTCTATTATATTATATAAAGTGAAAGTTCCATCCATACATACAACCATGACAGGCATTAGCTCCAATAGTGGAACACTATAGTCAACACCACCCGCTCCTCCAAAGAGACGTATTTTCTCTGCACAGTGCAGAAGCCAAGGCTCGTCACAATACTCTCCAAGCCCTCTCTAAGCAATGCCTAGAAAAAGCTTGGCTCCCAAAATCCTCTTCTATGAGTTATGAGGTTCTATTTATAACAAAGGGTGGGGTGACCCTTGACATTCCCCTTTGTGACTCTTGGACTACCCTCATGATTCTTCACCTTCATTACATAATTCTTTACATTACATATGACTGTTTGCATTCCACTAATGACATTGAAATTTTCACTTTACATCATGTTCACAAAAATGATACATTTTCCACATATACCCATGTTGGAAAAAATTGGCTTGAGTCAGCTAGACAAGACAACACTAAGATTCAGATGACTGTGGAAAGACCAGTTCATCAACCTCCTCTCCATGATCTTTGGTGACGAATTGATTCCATGCCTGGTAGTGCACAATGGTGTCTGTGTACTCTTTGATGATGTATTTCTGGAAACGAACTCTTGCCTCCATTGCCTTAGGGTATACTGATTTGGAACCTTTTTCCAACTCGTCTTGTAACACATGCAACTTAGTCCTTAGCAAAGCCAGACCAGTGATGTACATGCGTATGTTATTTGTGCTGGCTTGCAAATCTACACTAGTGGCCATGACTATCAACTGATCAAAGTACACATTGAGCTCCAATCTGATTTGGTTCTTCTCTTTGGCCTCGGTGAGCGTACCAATTGATGGGGTGCCATACTTACTCACCACGACATCCAAAATCTTGTACAACCGTGTATATGAAGCCTCAACACTAGTGATGAGCGACATGAGTTACTCATAGTTCCAGATCATACTCTAGATTCATGCTTTGTCCAACTCTACCTACGACTTCATCATGTTATGCAAGTGAAGTGGTAATCACTTGTACCTCATTATCCATGTCTGTACATGATCAACTGCAGGATGTATATCTGTGAGTGTTTGTGCTATCTTGGTGCAGTGCTGTTGATCACCATGTAGATGGACAACTACCTTGTGCATGGTGATGAACCTATCATACAGTCTCCGCATGACTATCTCAAGAGCCAATACTTCACCAAGTACCAAATATGGCTTTCTTCATCTCTGATCTGGCAGATCCTATTGATTTCTCCTCTCTTTGCTTGGATTCTTTCAACTCCTTAGCCATGCAATCATTTTCTACTATCAAGAACTTAACACCCGAGCTCATGGCTTCGACATAGGCCTTTGTACCATTATCCAAGTTGGCTAGATGTCTCCGTACATTTGACACAATAACCCATTATTCAAAGTATGCAGGTGACACATGCTCATCCTAGGTGCACGCTCTACGTGCTTGTAAAAATCTATGCTGTGACTAATCAAAGGCTATGTTCTACACATATATTCCTAAATGGTCCTCAAGGAGAATGGTATCCCCTTGTTCACTCGGGACTTGCTTTGTTGTTGGAGCTGGTGAAGCCTATGGAGTGACCTCGGTTGCTTTTGGTATGAGGTTGGTGTCCTGATCCTGTTCCAAATTTTCCATCTCCAGTCCTTCTGTTCTACTATCTGTTCATCATGCAGAGAAAGTTCCTGTAGCTATGGCTGCTCACACTATTCCTTAACTGTTGCTGGTTCAGAGTCTTCAACCTGTATCAGTGTAGTTTGCACTATCTACGCACCTTGCAATTCCTCATGTTCTTGTTCCTGTTCCTATTCATGTTGCGCTTCCTTCTCTCTTCGGTGAAACTCTTGTTCTTCTTTGAGCTTCTTCTAGAATTCCTGCAACATCCTCTATGTATCTTCCATTCTTTGCTTCTCTCTCTCTTTCTTTGTGCTATCCTGCTGTCGCGCTGTCACCTCTTTACATCTATCTCTAAAGCCACCTTTTCCAAAAGTGGGCCTTCCTTAAACTAGTAGCTTTGGTTCATCTCTGTGATTTTAGAAATCTTCCTCTTGCATTTTTATTGCACATGTTTGGTGCTTGCTGCTACTGTTGTTGCGACTCCCTATGGTCTTGCTGCCTTGAGTGCTACTGTAAATCCTAATGAAGGTTCCCTTGGGTGAGGCGTACCAATCTACAATGTTCAACAACACCTCCATTACTACTTGGGACATGCAGGGATATCTTATTCAAAGATCATCATGTACAGAGGGGTGATGAGATGGCCAGATATACTAGCCATGACTCTATGATAGATGCAATATGATAACAACTTGCAATATATGTTTACAACACTCTCTGGATGTGTCCATGCCCAAACCATGCCAGGAAACTGTTGACGGGCACAGATTGCATCGAGCAAGTAGGCAGACATGAAGAATCTTGCTTGTTGATTCGTGGGCGGAATCCGAGCATTGGATAGATGCAATTTCAACTAGAGAGTCAACATCTCAGACTAGTTGAATGATTTTCCTTCACTTGCTAGCTGATCCAAAATAGAAACCCAACTCTGCGGGAAGGTCTCTGTACTCCCTTGGCCATACAAGTGGCATGCGAAGATGACCAAGAACTGGTATGCCTTCCTGAGTGTCTTCATCCTGTATATCTGGTTGGGTGTCGTCCTGAACTTTGCTAGCTCCTTTATCCAATGCTTCAATATGTATCTTGTGTTTGTGCTGCCATTGGGAGTGTAGAACAGTGCATCCATCTTGCTCACTAGCAATGGAAATGATATATCTCTTGATAATACTCCTTCCTAAAGGAAGCAAGGCTTACTCCACTGACACTGCTTAGTACCATTGTCTCAAGATCACTGTGTGAGACAATCCAATGGATCAAATTTACACAAGGGAACATGGGAAACCTGCATGCAAACTTGTATAATCCTGACTTATGGACTTTCACGTAGACTTATCGATCCTCCAGATTCTCCTCAAAGATGCTTGAGAAAGTAGTATTGATGTATTTCCATGTGATCTTGATGTCCTTCTCAATGAACAAGTGTGTGTTTGTGTACATGGGAAAGCTCATAGAACCCTGTTCAACCACGTCTCAAGTACTGCTTTCAACTGTGTCTTTCGATCTATCTCTCTTGGAGGCCATGATACCTGTACTGCTGAGAAGCTGCTCAAAAACCTGTGGTACTTGGAGACAGAGAAGACACTCATGGTGAGACAATGTTAGCTAAAAGCATCAAACAAATAGAGAAACATTCGGGCACAAAACTGGTGACTGCTAGGCAAGATTGCGCAGCATTGACTTTAGGAAGCTAGGAGACTGTCAGCTGGATCTATGCATTGCGTAGTCCTAACTACTAGTGAGGTTGACTGCTGGCTGGATTTGTGTAATACATAGTCGAGTGAGGCTGATTGTTCATTAAAAGTGCACAATGCACAGAATGTCAGGTTGTGTTGCTATTTGGAACTGTGCATTGCGCAGTTCCAATGGGTAGGATTGGGCACTGCCTCCCAGGATTGCATAGAGCACAACTGAGAGACAATGCGGGAAGCTCTGTGCAATTCCTGGAGGCAAGGCAGAGCCTTAACTATGAGGAATGTGCAGATCATGCTGGGATTGACAACATTTGGGCCAAGTTGGCCCGAGTTTGCCTAATGGCAACCTGAAAACATGAAGGAGTGAATGTGTGTGTGAAGCTGGTGTAGGTATGAGTGAAATAGACATGCATGCAATTCAAGAAAGTGCAGAAATTAGTCAAACAATAAAACCAAGAAGCTGAAGAAGCGTGTCGCTGAAATGGTGACTGTGAGAGTAGAAACAATGTTATACATGCGAAACTAAGGAAAGGTAATGAAAAAGTTGAAACAATACTTCTACAAGCTAAAATACATTGAAATGCCAACGACTATTCAATAAAACCAAGGAAACAACACTCATACAAGCTGAAAATTAAAAAAGCGACAGAAAAAGAGACAAAAGGCATGAAAAGCAAAACTTACCTAGAAAAGATGTGCCGATTATGCAAAAGGTTCTATTGAGAAATGGCAACAAGAAATTCCAGTTTAATTTTTCCTTGAATTAAACTAGAAGTTAAATTCAAATTCTATTCTCATAGCAACTTAAAATAGTTAAATTAAGTTTATTAAACTTAACTTAGGAAATTCGCAGTGGAAGTCTTTCTGTTGTCATGTGTATGTTCTCCCTACTTTGTAGGAGTCTAGTGTGAGTTAATTGTGAGTTGTAAAATAGAAGACTCAATTTCATGAGTAAGTTCAGTTAAATTAGTTCTCAAACTGATTGAGAGAACTAATAGTGTGTTAACAGTTAGTGGTGACACTAATGAACTCCACCAACGCTACTCTAGTTAACTGAATATTTACTCTTCAGAAACTCATGCATGTCAATTCTGAGAAAGACCCAGTTGAGACAAGAGTGCAGGGACAATTTACTATTTGTTTTAGAATTTTCTATGTTGCGTTCATAGTGCATGCAATTAGGAACTGATCCTTGAGGGATTGCATTATTTTTAGAGGATTTATTTCCCTTTAATACAAGATATCCTCCATAGGAATTACACATTATAATAGAGACTTGGAGATCTTGTGAAGAGGCTAATCTTTGGCCTTGAGATTGCTTATGAGTTGGAGATTGAATTTGCTAAGTGCTGAGATTTTTCTAGAGAGAAAAAGCATTGTAATTTCATCTTGATTTTCCGGATTAATACAAAATAGATAGTGGGATTTTGAGCTGTGGCTTTCCCCGATTATTTTTTGTGTTATATGCATTTGATTCTCTTCCTCTATTGATTATTGTTTTCTTGATGTTTATGGGATTATGCCGTAAAGAGTAGAAGTATATTCTTTTCTCTTGTTTTAGCAAATTGGATTAGCTTGTGAATCTACAGGATTTTCTACATGGTATCGGAGAAAGATTGTTTTTTTGGATGAGAGTTTACAGAGAAGATATGAGAATTTTTGTGCAATTCTTTCAGAAACAAATTGCATATCTAGATTCCTTGGGAAAATATACCCAAATTCAAAAAACAAATTGGCCAAATTGGAGTTTGGATGAGGGAGATAACGTTGATTTAAGATAAGCTATCTAGAGGAGATTTCAAAGTTTTGAGTGTTTGGGTTACAGTTGAAAGTCAAATTCACATACATACTTTAGGATTGGCAGATGGTGTTCAATGGGTTGAAGCTTGAGTATGCCTTGGAAGGTAGCTCAAATTTCATAGCCTGGAGGGACAAGATGGAGGTTGTGCTAGAGGACAATGGCTTGAAGGAATTTGTTGAACAAGCAATTCCTAAGCCAACAACTACTGATGCACAAAACTTGGTCAAGTGGAAGAAGTGTGTGGTGAAGACAAGGCAGATAATCCTTGAGGGAGTTCGAGATCATATTGTCTCGAGTCTCCATGGAAATGAAACCCCACATGCTATGTGGAAAAAATTGATGGACTTGTAGCAGAATAACATTGATCAAAGGAAGTTGGCACTGAAGGATAAACTTCATAAAATCAAGATGGAGAAAGGAGAGACGATTCCAAAGTAATTGACCAAGTTCACTCAATGTTGAGATGAACTTAGAAGTGTTGGAATCATGATTTCCGAGGAGGATATGGTGAGGATTTCTCTTCTTGGACTCCCAAAGAGTTGGCATAGTTATCAAGACTCTGTCAATGGTTGGGAGAAGCTGGTAGATTGGGAATGACTATGGTTAGATTTGATGCAGGATGAGATCAGAAGGAACACCAGGGATGGCTCTTCATCAAAGACTAATGATGAAGAGAATTGTGCCTTAGTGATTAAGGCGAGGAAGGGGAAATGTAAAACTTCTCGTTCCAAATCAGATTCTTATCATGGAGGTAAGAAGAAGGACGTGACAAAAGTTAAATGCTTTCATTGTCACAAGATGGGTCACTTCGCTACAAATTTTCCATTGAAGAACTCCAAGGAGAAGTCTTCAGGAGGAGTGGCAGGTGAGGGTTTGGTCTCCCAATTCAAATTGGACTTTTTCCTCATTGCATGCATGGTGTCTTCAATGATGGGAAGTGTATGGTACTTAGACAATGGATCTTCTTTCCACTTGACTGGTGAAAAAGAGTTGTTCAATGAACTGGAGGAGAAAGATCTCAAGATGCATAATGAGATGGGTGATGATGGTAAGTATACTGTTATTGGTGTGGGCACTATTAATTTTCAGAGGGAGCATTGCGACTCCAGTCACCTTGAAGAATGTTATGCATGTACTCAGACTGACAAAGAACTTGGTATCCGTTGCCATGCTTGAGGGTAGAGGCTATGATGCGATCTTTTCGAAAGGAAAGGCATTCCTTTGACACATAGTCATGGGTCAAGTAAAGAAGATAGGGATTCAAATTCATAATATCTATAAGATAGAGGTAGAGGATTGTGCTGCTTTGAGTTCAAAATCAGAAAAGATGTTGAGTCGAGATGTCAGAGAGTTGTGGAACAGGAGATTGGGCCACTTGCATCATGGGAATTTGAAGATATTGCAAAAAATCTCTATCTGTCTTCCCAAAGGTACACTTGAGAAAGTTGAGATACGCAAGGGTTTTACTTTGGGAAAATACACCAAGTATTTCTTTGAAGACAAAGATAGTCGAGCAGAGTCTATTCTGGAGAGATTCCATTCAGATGTGTGTAGTCCATTCTTGACAACATCCATGACCAAACACAGGTATTATGTTATATTTGTTGATGACTATTCTCGTAAATGATGGGTAATTTTTTATGTAGAAAAAGGATCAAACTTTCACAAATTTTTGTGAGTTCAAAGCATTGGTAGAGAAAGAGTCTGGAAAGAAGGTTAAAGCTCTAAGGAGTGATAATGGTGGTGAGTATGTCTCCAATGATTTTAAGAACTTCTGTGCAGTGGAAGGTATTAATTGAGAGTTGACGGTACCCCATAACCCTCAATAGAATGGGGTTTCTGAGAGGAAGAACATGAGCATAGTAGGGGCAACAAGGGCAATGTTGCATGATTACAGCCTACCACTACGCTTGTGGGTTGAGGCATGCAACACAATGGTTTATGTTCAGAACCGTAGCCCACATTAGATACTGGAGATGAAGACACCATAGGAGGCTTATTCCGGTAAGAGGCTAGATGTTGGTCACTTCAGGGTTTTTGGGTCATTGGTTTATTTCCATGTGACCAAAGTTGCACAGAAGAAGCTTGAGCCAACAACAGAGTTGAGGATCTTTGTGGGGTACACTGATACACCCCAGAACTATCAGGTGTACATGCCGACCAGTTGGATGACAATGGTTCACAGGGATATCAAGTTCAATGAGGAGAAGGCCATGCAAGTATCCCTTGAGAGGGAGCTTGAGATACATGCAGATGAGGAGATTTTAGCTCCCGAGGTTGAGTGGCCTCAGATTGATGTGGACCAGCCACATGTAGAGGTCTAAAGAGTGGAGACATCCACTCAGGCAGAGTCTTCTAGAGAGGGAAGAAAGCACAGTAGAGAGGTTGACAGATTGTTGGATGATGCACGGGAGAATGTGGGAGCATCCTCTTCTCAGTGTAGTCAAAGGAGGTCACCAGAGAGGTACACTAGATACATGACACTTATGGGTGCATGTGTTGTGGGAAAGCCATCTTCCTTTTAGGAAGCAGTGCAATAACCGGTTTGGGTTGATGCGATGGTGGAGAGTATGACTCCATAGTTTGAAACAATGTTTGGAATGTGGTCTCAAGACCAGAGGACAAGTTAGTTGTGATCTCCTGTTGGCTTTACAAGGTAAAGAAAGCTGCAGATGGTAGTGTGGAGAAGCATAATGCTAGATTTGTGGCCCATGGCTTTTCATAGGTAGAGGGCATTGACTCTGATGAGACCTTTGCTCCTATTGCAAGGTACTCGTCAATCAAATCTATTTTGGCACTATCAGCACAGATGGGTTGGAATATCCATCAGATGGATGTGAAGACTACCTTCCTCAATGACATGATTGAGGAAGAGTTGTACATAGAGTAGCCCGAAGGTTTTGAAACCTTGGATTGTGAGTTGCATGTGTGCCGACTCAAGAGAGTGTTGTATGAGCTGAAGCAAGCACCCTGTGCTTGGTACACCAGGATAGATAGCTACTTCACTGGGTTGGGCTTCACAAAGAGTGAAGCGGATGTGAACCTATATCACATAGTGGTGGAAGGTAAGCTGTTGATCATTGTACTTTATGTAGATGATCTCATACTGACAGGTGATGAGAAGCTCATCAAATCTTGTAAGGAGGACCTTGCAAGAGAGTTTGAGATGAAGGACATGGGCTCATGCATCACTTTCGTGGCATGGAGGTATGGCAGGGAGATGGGGAGTTGTTTGTATCTCAGGGAAAGTATTCCAACGAGATACTTAGGAGATTCCGCATGGAGAGAAATAAACCCACGGAGACTCCTAATAGAAGTCTCAAGTTACTTCCCATGTTAGAGGAAAGTACGAATAGAAGAATTTTGAAGTGTTTTCATAAGGAGTCTTTGAGGGAAGAGGAGTTCTATTTGGTGCATTTTTCAGAAATATTCAAGAAGATAGTAAAGGAGAATTTACTTATGGAAAATTAGAAACAATTTAAGTTATAGAACAAAAAGTATGTTGATGGTTGGAAGTAGTTAAAATGTATACTAGATGAATAAAATAACAAAGGTTGAAGATATTGCAACAAAAGAAATGAAGATGGCAACCACAAAGGAAAATGCAAAAATAGAAGATAAAAAATTCAAAGACAAAATGCAAAGAAAATGAAGTTAAAGATGCTTTCCCTATGAAGGTTAATGATGAATAAAGAGACATGATGAATGGTGGTAAAGTACATAGTAGTACAAAGTGTAAGGTTAAATAAAGTATTGGAAGGCTTGGACATCAAGAAATCACAGTTTCTTGTGAGAGGGAGGATGGGGAGATAGTAGGTTTTAATTGACATCGACATTAGTGGACAATAATCCCTACTGTGCATGAGAATTTTAAGGTTGTTAGAATCATTGGGCTCAAGTTGTAGAAAGTTTCATAAATGATGAGATATATATAGATGAATAATATAAAGGGAATAAGTTCAAAAACAAAAAGAGAGGAAAAGGAAGAAAATCATATAAGTTTAATACTTATTTGTTCATCAAAATTTTTTTGAGCAAAAAATTGGAACCAATTGTGTTTGATACAAGAGCATCATTGGGGTTTTGTAATACCACACACCCAAATATATTTACAATTTTGTTTGGTTTTATTTCACATTTTTCATGATTTTCAATATCGATAGGGGTATAATATTTTGATCATAGTAGTCTCATATATCGAAGTTAAGTTATACAATTCGGATTTTTTTAAAGATACCTTCATTTATCATCCCACCAAATTTCATTAAATATTAAAAAAAAAAGGTTTAAGTATAATGCATATGTCTTGAGCCAATGCTAATGAATTGAGTTGTAGAATTTGAATTACATGCATTCAATTCTTGGAGTAAGAGCTTGTAATATTGATCTGAATTTGAAACTACTTGAAAAATGTTTGCAAGGTATTCAATTCAGTAGTAAACATGTTTAAAACATTCCCATGTCTTGCAGTAAAGAAACAAGTGAAATTCTCAGCTGTTCATGATCCATTCAAGCATCGCAGAATTATTTCCTTTTACTGTTTAACACATTAAAACGAATTTGTTCTGCAAAATAAATCAACCATAGAAGCAAAAGAAGTTGATGAAGCAGTTCACCCCTCCTAGGCTACGTCTGCTGGGTCCAAGGCTCCCAAATGGGTCAGTCCTCGTTTTGATTAAATGCTCAAAATGAAATTACAGCTGAATAGAAGTCTCTACAGGTGAAATAGACTGTAAAATCGGATTCAGAACACATGAATCCTTCAGGATTGACTGCTGGTTCACCTCCAATGGATACCTGTAACCTGAAACAGTTCTCACAATACTGGGCCCTGGTGGCTCCTAGAACTTTCACGGCTCCAAAACCTATGAAAATGACCTT
This sequence comes from Pinus taeda, assembly GCA_000404065.3. NCBI lineage: Eukaryota > Viridiplantae > Streptophyta > Pinopsida > Pinales > Pinaceae > Pinus > Pinus taeda. Next base: position 1,653 of record APFE030937404.1, on the reverse strand, counting down.
TTATGGCTGAAATCCCTGTTCCAATGGCTTTAGAACATCCAGAATACCCAAAAAAAAAAAAAAAAATCGTCCAAAACCGCCTTTCCTAGCCAAAGTTATGGCCATTTAATGATAACTGCCAGTTTCCCCTAAAAGGACTCTAGCTAACTTTAGTGGAGCTCCACCAAATCTGGGCGCCTGCCAAATTTGGCGCCACTGCCAAAAGTCCCGCTAATTACGCCTTAACCGCCGGCTCAATTTTTGCATGTGACCACGTTGCAGTTATCATCGGATTTCGTGCTGGCCGTTTGGTTTGGCCCCGGTTCCAGGGGCGTGCTCATATGGCGTGGGAGGGCTGGCCCTTAGGGGCTGGCCCCCCAACTTTTACCGCCCATGCAAAATTCAAAATTTAAATCTTAAACGTTTCTGTTATTTTTCAACTTTGCCTTCCATGGCCTAACGGTAAGGCTTTGGCTTTGTGTATGGTAGGTCGGGTGTTCGAATCACCAACCCACCAAAACTTTTGATATGCGCTCCATTGCACATGCGCCCATGACATTGCTTATGTCAGCTTGGGGCCACGTGGTGGCCTCTGGGCTTGCCACATGGCAGCCCCTGATTGGTCCATCCCAATGGAATATTCCATGGAATATTCCAAGGAATATTCTGTGGAATATATATATATATATATAGTAATTATATATATAATATTATTTTAATTTTTTGTTGAAAATTCAAAAATTAAGGGTCATTGGGCGATTTTGTTTTTGCCATAACTTTCACATACGGCGACCATTTTTCGAACCGTTTGTGGTGCAGGAATCAGGAGGATGAGCTCTATCCATTTGTTCAAGTTTGAGCCAATTCCGAGCAATTTTATTTTTGAGCATTTTTCGACACTTGGGACATAAGCCCCTGATCACGCCTCCCCATTGGGAAGCTTTGGGACCCAAAAAGCCTTCAACTACATGTTAAAGAGGTGAGGGTACAATGCCCTCACTATGTCCACCTCCATCCACTTTGCCTTGTTCGATTTGCTGCCTTTGAGACCAACCCGAACATAATCTACATTGCCCCTCCTTGAAGTGCGTGTCCTTCTGTCAAGGATTGTATCTTCTTTCAGCTCATCTAAATATTCTGGTGAGAAATATTCTATAGATGGCAGCTGAACAATGCTTTCATGATCAACGATCAAAGGAGGTTCATACAAACGTAAGTTCTCCACATTAACAACAGAATACATTTGCATGTAGGAAGGCAAATCTAATTGAAAAGTATTATTTCCAACCTTCTTGAGGATTTTGAATGGGCCATAACGAATAGGCTTCAGCTTTTTACCTTCTCCTTGCATCCTTTCCTTACCAATATACAGCCATACCTCATCCCCTTCTTGAAACTTGTGATCGACTCTATGCTTGTCGTGTCTTTCCTTGTACTTGCCTTGACTTTTCTCAAGCCGTTCCTAAATTTGCTGATGTATTTGCTGAATTCTTTCAATGAATGAACGCGCTTTGTCAACATCACTATGTCCCTCAATGGCGACATCTTTCTCAAGAATGAAATCAAGAGGCGATTTGGGCAAGTAACCAAAACAATCTTCAAACGGTGAGGTGTTTGTGGAAGAGTGCTTGGCACGGTTGTAAGCATGTTGTATGTAGTGCAAATGTTCATCCC
>APFE030937395.1:10975-94641 GCA_000404065.3 Pinus taeda | reverse complement strand
GTATTGGATGCTTTGGCATGTATAAATATGTATTGTAACATTGAAAGGAACATAATGAAAAATCAAGATGGTAGTCCCGGTTTTGGGATCCAGTGGGAAATCTTGATGTATGTGTGTTTTATGTGTTATGCTCTCGCATTTTTATTTTTCCTGTGATTTAGAATTCATATGCAGGTAATTTCTGTACGAGGTTAAAACCTACAATTGTTATTTTATTCAGTGCTCGGTAATCAATGCACATTCTCCATGAGCCATCTTTCTTTCTCACCAAAATGATTTGAGATCCACATGGTGATGTACTAGGTCTGATGAACCCCTTCTCGAGCAACTCCTCACCTGCTTCTTGATTTCTGCATTCTCTAAAGCAGATAGCCTGTACATTCCAATGTTAGGCAATGGAGCATCTTGCTGCAAATTAATATCATGCACTATTTCCTTTCTGGGTGGCAGACCTTTAGGTTCTTGAAACAAGATATCATACTCTGAAACAACTTTTTCTAAATCAACTTGTTGTTTAGCATCACAACCCTCAAATACCTTGGTTTTATTAGGTTTCTTTTCCTTTACAACCATTAGTAAAAATTGTTTGCATGAATTTATAATTCATTTCATTTGTTGTGAGTTTATGAGAGTGTAATTATTCTTGAGCTTATGAGCTCTTACAAAGTATTCGATTCCATCTTTAACGAGTAGATACTTGTTCTTAGCTCTATAGAAAATAGCTTTTCTGTCATACAAGTAAGGACTTTCAAAACAATTCCACATATATCCAAAGGAATTATGTCTAACTCAACCCTCATCTACAGATGCTGACCCAAAAGAAAACTAAGTTTGCATTGTCTAGTCACTTGTAGTTGTGCTTTATCACTTAACCATCCTAATGGGTATGGTTTCTTGTGAGGTGTAGTCAGTAATCCCAACTTCTTTACAATTGCTTCAGAAATTAAATTTACTTATGAGCCACTATCGAACAAAGTATCAATCTTTTGATGTTTGGAAATAACTAAAATATGAAAAAGCTCATGTCTTTTTCTCTCATTTTCTTCATCAATAGTAGATTATGCAGAATTACTAGTAGATGCTTCAAAATTATTACCTTTTATACTTGTGGCTACAATGGTTGTTTCATCTCCTGAGTCCGACCCCAAATCTTTCTGAATAAATGCAACAATCTTCTTCTTCTTGCCCTTGAACTTCTTAGGTCTCAGCTCTGGATGAAGAATCCAACAGTGCTCATCATCATGCCCATCCTTCTTACAGTGAGCGCATGAAGACTTGCCTTTTTGTGCAGTTTTGGCCTTCCTTGCTTTCCATTTCTGTTTTCTTTTCTCCTTATTCTTTCTTGCAGTGGGTTGGGATGATCCCCCAACTTCTGGGTTCCCATTCTTTCCTCTAGCTTCTAGATGCGTAGCTTGAACATATACCTCATCTATACTAGTGGGATTAAACATGAGGATAGTGTGCCTCATGTAGTTGTGTAGACCACTGATGTACTTCAACAGAGTCTCAGGTGAGTCTAATGAGATCCCTAGAATCAAAGCTCTCTTCCTAAATTCTTGGGTGTAACCTTGTACACTTTGTCCTTTCAATTGTTGAAGAGTTTACCAGCTCATCATGGCTTGTTGCATGTAGGCCAGTGGATAGAACTGCTTTTTGATTGCAGAAACAAATCCACTCCAGACAAAAAGAGTCTTACCATGTCTCTTCATGTCAGCTCGGGTCCTGCCTTCCCACCAAACCAAGGGAGTGCCTCCAAGGCGTAGGCTGGCCAGGTGAATCTTGCTCTTGTCTGAATCGATACTCTGCACTTTGCAATAAACATCAATTTGTCTGATCCAATTGTCCAACTTTTCTGCATTCAACTCTCCATCATATATTGTTAAATCAAATTTAACATCTAGTTTAATAAAAAATGTCTTCTTTTTATGTTCAGGACTATTAGGAGGTGTGAGAAAGTTTTCTTCTTTCCCTTTGCCTTTTCAGTGGTCATGAAGGAGAGACTCTTCTTCTCCTTTATCTTGTTTGGAGTCTGATGAATCTTCATCTTTATGTTTTCTAAAGTCCTTATACATTTCCTCTACCATGGACCTTATGGCCAGGAAACTATCTATAAATTGAGGGTCTGGCCCCACAGAACCTTCCTCGACATTGTCTTCTGAGGATAGACTCTTCCAATTTCAGGATTAGTTTCGACCAACTCTCCTTCTCCTAATTTGAGCTTTGATCTAGTTAGCATTCAATAGCTAAATCTGGTACAAGCTTGTCTAACCTTAGCAACCTATAGCTCTGATACCACTTGATCTAAAATCACCACTAGGTGACCTTAGGAAATTAATGAAGGTATTATAGACTCATGTGCTGGTGTGCGTGTCTATGTTATCTTAGGCAATAGATTGATAAGATTGCAAAATAAACAGGAACTTGAAACAGTAAGAGATCAAAGTAAGAAAAACATAAACACAACAAAATTTAATAAGGAGTTCATCCAAACCTCTTGGGCTATGTCTCCTGGTCCAAATTTAAGTGATGGCCTTTTTATTATGTTTTTAAAGCAGAGTCTTACAATGAGGAGCTCAATCTGAGTCTCACTTGACAAAGGAAGATCAGTAGGATGGCACTTGGAATTCCCAAGTCCTTAGAGTTCACAGACTCCCCTTATTGAATTGACCTCAATTGGTCTCTGTCTGCTCAATGCTGCCCTTACTCTGATGGTCAGCTCGACTTCTCTATTATTTGCAATTTTGCCTTTCTTTCTATGTCTCTCAGCCTTCGGCTTCTTCACTGCTTCTCTGCCTCACTGTCTCTCTGTCTTGTCTCTATCAACTCGTGGCTTTAAAGCCAGTTTGTTTCCTCGACTGTTCACTCCATCTTCCCAGCTCTCTAAATCTCTTGCCTCTATCCGTTGGGACTCCTCTGCCCTACATCATCGTTGCTGCGTAACGCTTTGCAGAGAGGTGGCCACCTGTCTTCTTGCGAACTGAGTGTCAGTTCTTCCTGAACGGTCGTTTTTTCCGTTATTTCCCAGATGCCTGCGAAATGGATCCTTTTGTCGACTCATTGGTCAAATCAGACTTCAAATCTTTATGCGTCGTAGCTTATTTGTCCCTCAGGTCCGGTCATCCATTGTGTTGAACCCCCGCCGTTTGATCTGGAGCCCCCAGATCCTACGGTCTTCACTTATATCGTGCAGTTGAGTTGCTCGACCATTAGTCTGTGATGTAAGCGGTTTTTCTCTCTCCCCACCAGACACATGTCACTCAGTGTATGGAATTTCTAGGTCTTCGGTCAGACCCACTTACTGCCCAAAATGCCTCCGATATTCCACCGGTTTTGAGCGTGGGACCCGCTTGTTGGTTTTAGTGCTTTCCCACAGTTTTCTGGTTTCCCTTGTGACCAAGCGCTTAGGGCTTTTCCTTCTCAAGGGGTTTTGCCCAGCGATTCGCGCTAATCGCGTATCAGAAACAACCTCCATTTCTGGGTTTGAGCTTCCCAACTACCATTTTTGTGCCATGCACAGTCTCCATGGGCCAATGGTCAGCACGCTTTGACCGAAGGTCCTCGTTGCTCCGTGCTGGCTGCAATTTACCATTATTCGGAGGTTATTTCTAATAGTTATAAGATTTCTTGAAGTTTGTCATCCATTCTTAACAATCATGGAATTGTTTGAGGATCTAATTCGGATAACTGATAATACACTATCCTTGCACTCTAATCTCAACTGGGTCTTCCTCTGAACTGACATGCATGAATGATTTGTGAGTGAATCTTTAGTTAATTGGTGTGGTATTGGTTGATGCACTGGTGCACTAATCCACTACTAGACCTCTACTAGTTCCTCCATTAGTTAGAACTAGTCTAACTGACTATCACTTAGTTAGACTGAGTTATCAAATTACAACTCCAAAGAACTCAACCTCAGACCCCAAAATTTAGGGATCACTCTAAATGACTCTAGATAGACTTCCAACTCAAATTTCCTAAGCTAAGTAAGTCAACTTAAGTTAGTTAACTATTAGAAGTTATTATGAGAAAATAATTACAATTTTAATTCACAATTTAGTTCAAGGACAAATTAAATTGGAATTTCTTGTTGCTATTTTTAACAACCTTTAGGAAGCGGTGGTCCCCATTTCATGCAAACCCTCCATGAGGCGAGGAAATTTCTATTGAACCTAGTCCCTGGTGAACCACTTGCCTTGGTGAAGGAGTTGGCATGCTTTGACAACTCGATATTGTTGGATCCTCTACTAGTGGGTGTTCTTGATTTGTGTCCATGATCCTCTTAGTTGTGGCTTGCTCAATACAACTTGGGTTGAGCTCTGCTAGTGTTAGTTTCTCAACAATGTCATATGTGTCCAACAATGGAGGAATATTGTATGGTCGTAATCGGTCCACATTGAATATTGGGTGTAGACCAAGGACAGTGGAATGCTGAGCTAGAAGGCATTATCCCCTACAACATTGGTGATGGTGTACAACCCATATCAGAGCGGGTGAAGCTTGTGGTGGGGCCCAACGAGGCGCTCCTTCTGCAAATGTAAACAAACTTTGTAGCCCACCTCGAACATATGTGGCACTCGATGTTGATCATGATGCTGCTTGTACTTAGAATCATCTTTATCCAATATGTCATGGACCTCCTTACATATGTGTTGAATGCACTCAATGAAGTTGTTAGCCTGATCAACTTTGGATTGGATATGAGCCAAATCTTCTTGAGTAGTTTCAAATGGTATGGCCACATCGGTGGGACATAGTGGTTGAAATCCCAACCCCACCTGAAAGGGGCTATGACCAGTTGGGCTATGGAGAGCTTTGTTGTGGCTGTGCTAGATATAAGGGAGGATTTCATCCCATGTGCATTGATGTTTCAATTTTTACATGCACAAAATGTGCACGATCATCTTGTTGACGACCTCTGTGTGGCCATCAGTTCGAGGGCAGAAGGTCGTGGACTTAGTGAGCTTGGTATCCAATATCAATTAGAGGCTTGACCAAAATGTACTCAAGAAACCATTGTCCCGATCTGAGATAATGGATTGTGGGATCCAAAAATGTACCCACACTTGTTCAAAGAAGAGCTTAACAATGGCTTCTATTGTGCCACTCTTTTTGCAGTCTGCCAGGATGGCCATCTTAAAGAATCTATCGACAACCATGAACACGTAGTAGTTTTCATGCTTAGTAGAATGAAGGCTCGACATGTAATACATGGAGATGGATTTACAAGGATGACTAGGAGTAGGTAGAGGAGTATATAAGCCTTGCTTCTTGATTTTTAGTTTGGCAATGGCGCTAACATTGCAGGATCTAATGTACTTCCCAGTATCCTATCAAAGATTCGACCAATAAAAATACTTCTGCAAAACTACCACTATTTTCTCTTCTCTGAAATGTCCAGTGACCCAATTGTATTCTGACTCCCAAATCATCTTAGCATGCTCGCTTGTAGGAACACAGAGGCGTCCCAAGTGGCATAACAGTTTTCCTTGCAGGTGAAATCTGGAACTTGCTTTCCTTCCAGGAGCATCTGGTATTTGTTGCCGAATTCTGAATCACTTTTGTAAATATGGGCCCACCCCGAAGTCTTGTGTCCACAAGAGTCAAGCCCAGTGGTCAGATGAGATAGTCTGCAACATTATTGGTGTTTCCCTTCTTATACTTGATGTTTTAATGGAATTGTTGTAGATATGTGGACCATTTCTAATGGTGATCATTATGTAACTTCCCTTGTGTCTGTATGAACTGCAGGGGTCAATGGTATGCATGGATAACTATTTCCTTCCCCAGAATGTAATGCTTCCATTTTCGGTAGGCCTGCACAATAGAATACACTCTTTGTCATAAGTGGGATACTTTCATACTGTATCTGAAAGTGTCTCACTGTGATGTGCCACCAGATGCCCTTGTTGGGTAAGAACTGCACCAATAACATAGTCAGAGGTGTTTGTCTCAATTTTAAACGGTTGCTATAGGTATGGTAACGTGAGCACCGATGTAGAGCAGAGGCAATGCTTCAACTTGACAAACACCTTCTGTTGGGATTCAGACCAAAAGAACTTTTCTTTCGCTTCACCCTTGGTGACTTGACTCAAAGGCCAAGTGATATGAGAGAATCCCAACATGAACCTGTGATAGAAATTGGCAAGACCCAGAAAGCTGTGGAGCTCTGCTAGAGTGGTTGGGATGGATAATCTTGAATAACTTGTATCTTGGCTGGGTCCACATACACACCCCATGAATTAATAATGTACCTAAGATATTGAACTTAGGTCATACCAAAAGTGCATTTCTGCAAATCGGCACATAATTTGTGTTGTCGTAGGGTTTGGAGGGCCTGTTGGATATGGTGTATATGCTCTTCCCAACTCTGATTGAATATCAGGATGTTATTCAGGTACACTACCATGAACGAGTTGGTAAAGGGCTGCAATATGCCATCCATTAACCGCATGAAGATTGCGGGAGCATTAGTCAACCCAAAAGGCATGACCAACCATTCGGAAGGGCCCTCCTTGGATTTGAAGGCAGTATTCCACACATCAGAGGGTTCAATTGGTACTTGGTGATAATAGGACTTCAACTCAATCTTGCTGATATATTTTTGCCTCTTGAGTTGGTCCAGAAGGTCATCACTCCATAGGATTGGATACCTATTTTGGACAGTGATCTTACTCAGTGCCTGATAGTCAATACAAATTATCCAGGTGTCATCTTTCTTCTATACCAACACGACCAGGCTCCCACAAGGTGATGAACTTGGTATGATGTGCCCTTTCTGCAACAACTCCTGAATCTACCTCTTATTTCATCGTTCTCCAGAACAAAGCGTTCGTAGATCAGTATGTTGGGTAGTGGTGCTCCTAGGGTCAAATCGATGGAGTGCTTGACCTGGTAGTGTAGGGGTACCCCTGTGGGTGAGGTGAAGATGTCCCTATGGTTTTACACGACCTTGTCCATATGCTAATGTCGTGTGGAGGAGCCCTATTTAGAGGTTGTGGATATGGCCACAATCTTATTAATGCCCTGAGGGTGAATCATAAGGAAGACCAATTTCCTGGTCTGGGAAATGATCTTACTACATTACTTCAGAGAGATCAAAGGGATGGCAGTGGGTAGTGCTACCTATGGTATCCTGTATAACTTATTGCCCAAAGAAATAATGACAGTGTGAGGCCTAGATTCATACACATCATGACGCATCCATAAGTATAATGGTTGGCCTAATAACACATCACAAAATTCAAGAGGAGCAAAATCACATAATACCTCAAATGTGAAGGGCTTGATGTTGTAGGGAAGGTGACATTGTTGGCTAATGTGAAGATCTCGCCCTTGGTGAAGCCACCTGATGGTGTACGACAGTAGGTGTGGTGTGGTCAGTAGGCCCAACTACTTCATGACCTCAGCTGAAATGAGGTTATTTTGGCTTCCGTTGTCAACAATGAACTACAGTGAAGAACCCTTCACCCACATCTGTGAGTGGAAGAGTCGCTCCCCCTCCTCTGGATCTTCGGGCTCAACCTTCTGGATGTTGGTGGTGGCTACAGTGGCACTAGGCTTTGCATCAAAAATCTTCTTCCCTTTGTCATTCCCCTTGTCAGTTTTTGAATCAGAGTTAGAACATGCATCTGATTCAGAATCCTTCAACTTAGTGACTAGTGAATCCTTGGCTCGACACTCACTTGTGTTGTGAATGAGGCTCTTATGGAACTCACACCATTTCCCTGTTTCCTTCTTTGTCTTCGTGGTGTTGTTATTTTCTTGCGTCTTTGGTGAGTTGTTTTGGGTCACCCCACCTTGGATTTTTCCTTTTTTTTTGTAGTTTGGGGGCGCCTTTCCTTTGCTTTGGATTAGTAGATCCAAAGTCTTGCTTCTTTTGTTTAAATTTATGCTTGATCTTGAAAGTGTATTGATATGCGTCACCAAGCAAGGAGATTACAGGAACTCCATGTCATCTTGGATGTAGTTATGTAGACATTCGTGGTACATGAGTACCAAATGCCACACAAAATCGTTGATACCCATATTCTTGTGAGGGGTATGAAAAATATTTGTTAACTCCGATACATCTTGGTCCCTTCCACACTGCAACATGGTCCACTTTATGTATTTATCTTCATAGCTCCCAACGGGGTAATATTGTTCCTTAATGGCGTCTCAGAAAGAATTCCAAGTGGGTGCGACTGAAAACAGTGAGGATTCCCTCTTGTCCTTTTGTTCAAAGTAGGTTTCGCACCAGTCCTTGACATGGGGGGTGGCTTTGAGGAGTGAAAAAGTTATATTTTCTCGATTGGAAAAGTCATGAACTGAAAAATATCCTTCCAATAGATTTAACCATCTATCTACGACACTTGCATCTATCTGGCCTTCAAATATGGGAATGTCAAAGTTAACGTGCACCCTAAAAGGAGCGACGCCTCCAGAGTGGCCGCTGATGAAGATGCATCGCTTGTGGGTAGCCTCCAAAGTATCTGGGAAAATTTATCCATCATCACGTTCCTCTATCATCAAGGGATTCCTTGAGCAATATTTGAAAGGATCTCCTACTCCCTCGTCTTTATTTTCTTCCACGATGGGAGACCGTCGGGATTTGTGAGGTTGGTTTTGCAAAGGTTCAACTAGTTCGAGCCCTAAAATATTAGAGCCTGACCTCGTTAGGGACATGCAAAGAAAAAAAGAGAGAGAGAAGACTTCTCTGATACCACTCATCTAGACTTATTTAGGACTGCAACAAAATACATATACAAACATAAACACAGAGAGGCAGTAGAAATAAAACTTCATTTCATTAATATCAAATAAATGAAATATGCTTACATACAAAATGGAAATAAACTAGCTCGAGCGATGGTAGCTTATCTCTTAGAAGAGATGTGGTGGCTACATGCCTCTAAAGTGTGTTACAATGAGGCTCCAAGGCCTTTTTATTATTGAACATAAAAGGAAAACCCAAAAAAACCAAAACCCTAACCCGAGGAGATGAAACACCAAGAGTTTGTGGGCCTCGTTGGATTTAATTGGGCAACGAACTTCCTGGGGTAGTAACTTGCCAACTTGGTCATAGGATCTCCATTTGGCGTGTACGATACCTCGTTGGAATTATCCCTCCAAATACTGCATGATTTGTCACAGGCACCTACCCATGGCCATGGGCTTACTGTAGACCTAAAAAAAACACCATTTCGGGGGTCAAAACAAATCCGGAATTTCAGGACCCGAAAAATGGCTAAAAATAGTAAATATTGCAATAATCAAGGAAACAGATGAAACTAACTGGAGGTATTTTTTGAATAGGCAACTGGGAAACAATATCCACCTAGTTCATGGACTTCCTATGTCTTGTCATGGATCATTGGGAAAGCTTGAGGATTGATTTGGCATGGGCAAGATAGGTATGAATGAGATGGTTTCATGTGATGGACTACATATTAGTAGGTTAGCTTCTTCATTGGATCATGACGGAGCATATACGATATTGGAGGGATTTGCACGTGTTGTGTTTTATCTAGAAGGACCAGTGCTTACAGGACTGGGTTGCGGAGATGATGTTCCATGTTCGACCAGACTGACCTCAGAGGGCGTCTAACTTTAGAGGGAGCAACCTTATGGAAGTGTTGAGGTCTTTAGGTTCAGATGAGATGAGGCAGAGGCACTATCGAGATTGTAGGGTTCATTCTACAAAGTATGTAGGAATGATAGACGTTAGATGAGATAATGTCATCGGAGATGATGATGGAAACTTCCTAGTGTTGGAAGTAACTCCCTCGCTAAGAGGGAGTGTTGAGATTTGTAACTCTTGGGAGGCACTCCAAGCCATAATGTTCAGGGATTGGAGGTTGGAGCACCAAAAAATCACTTTGTGAGCTTGGAACCCAAGCTTGGGGTTTTATGACCAAAGGTGTTGGGGCAAAAACCATGATGAAAATTTTACATGTGAGTGATGGAGATGATAGAGGATTTCAAGAGCAACTAGAGGCAATGAAAATCATTGAAATTCGAGTTGTAGAACTTGAGATGTTAATTTTTAATGTATATATATGGGATTGGTTAAGGTCAGATAGGTGTTTAAAGGCCTTATGATAGGTTGTCAATCCCATTTGAATGTTTTTATGAAGCCACATAAGAAGATATTATTATAGCTCATGTGTGAGGTCATTTAACACCATCCTTCCATTTGAAATATTTATCTGAGGTAGGCAATCTCTAGGATAAGGAGGAAAAAGTTATGATGGATTGTTTTTGGGTGAGTTTCACATCAACAATAGGGATAAAGTCTTCCAGGAGGACAATTATTTTCTTAGGGGCAAATCTGCATTAGAGTTTTGTGGCATATTATGTCCTTGTAGGTCTGAATTCCAAGTAGAAGCCAACCACTTGATTAAGGTGAGTTTGGGGTCTATTTTGTGGTGTTTTATTATGTGTTGTCACTCTGTTATTGGGTCATAGTGATGGATTCTACAAGTTACAACAGGTTGCAAGCACATAAGGGAGGGTCAAGAGGCCTAATTTAGGTCTCCTATCTTAGCCATAACTAATCAAATGAGGCCACAATCAAGACAAAGGGTACAACCTTATGTTTGAGGACCATTTCCCTTGTTGTAGCTGACCATGGATTGTAGTGGGTCTTGTGGAGTTTCCCTAGCCCTACAATATTAAATGGAGAAGGCTTGAAGGAGCAGTAAAGGGAGAATCTTAGTGGGACAAGGAGGTATAATAATTTGAGAATTGGTTTAGGGTTGTTGGTGTGCCCTAATCAATACTCCAAATTACATAGATCTCAAGGCAAGAGGACAACAATAGTGAGTTATAGATGGACTCTTGATTGATGGTTGGATGTTAGGTGGATGAGGTCCTAGAAGTGGACTAAGTTGGATCATCCTAAGAGCAAGTTTGTCAACATCAGTCACATGTGTCAAGAAGGGTAGCAGATGGTTGTAGGAAAATTGGTCATATTCTTGATTTGATGGATTTCTAGTGGATGTGAGGTCCTAAGAGAGGACAGTGTAATGGATGGTTATGGTTTGTTGGAGGGCAGTGTGAGAGTGGACCAAGTGTGGGCCTAGGTGAGGCAGAATTGGAGCAGCCTAAAGAACACCTTGGGAGGATTGTACAGGCTTGCTTCAAGCCCGAATAAGCAAGTCTCTTGACGAACTTATATATTATTAGATGTGGAGGGAGAAGAGATCATATGTTTGATCAACCAAGAGCAGTTTGAGTAGCCCTAGACTTACCTTAGGGAGAAGGACATCTACAACAAAAGAAGTGCATTCCTACTAGCCTCTGTTGATTGTGGGAGAAGGACATCTTGCAGTGGTAGGTGGTAGCCCTCCGTGCCCTATGTTAGTATTCATTGGAGCAACAGAGGGAGACTATAGTGGGTTGAAGTCCCTGAGTAGCCGAGGGGAAGTAGTGGAAAAATGAGAGTTGTTCACAAACAAAGTTTTTAACAACTCGATAGGAGTATCGAAGTGTTGGTGCATCGAAGGAATAATGGTCAACAAGAGAGCATATTAGAGCCAAGATTCAATGTCCATATGGACTTGGTACATTGATAGAGGTAGGTGTTGCATATTGGGAGCCGAAGGACCAGACATATGTGTACAAGGTATGACCAAGGCATCTGTGAGGAGCTCTACATCATCTAGATGATCAAAGTAATTTGTTCAAGGTATATTGGTGGTCATCATGACATGGAACAAACCCTAGTTATTGGATATCTTGTATTAGTGGATGTATGAGGGCCATTGTCCTTGGTACGTGAGCCCTAAACTATTGTATTATCAATTTGATTAATATAACGAAGTTGGGTTGTTGTGAAAAAATGTTTATAGTTTGTGCACGAGTAGATTTATTGTTGTATATTATTCCAGTGTGAAAATTAGACTTCTTGCGATACTTGGTTTGGTAGTGTGGGTGATTTAATATTCTATGCTAGACTCTAGTATCTTGAAAAAAAAACCATATTACACAACCTCAATATTTACAAGCCATCTGCAACTATTTATATAAATTGTTAATGGGTAAATGTTGTTCCCCTTTTTCACAATTCCATATCATGAACTACCACTAAGGTTTGTTTGCAATTCCTATAACAATTGCATAAACAATTCACTATGATATGGATACACATTTTCCTAGGTTTTACTTGTATGGTGACTGTTATAGTCGGTCTTTACATCCCTCCGTTAGAGATCATTTCTCTTATTGCATTTCATTTTTAGGTGTCTCACTCAATTCACTCAGTTGCATTCTGCTAGGGGCATGCCATAATCTGACGGAAGGGTCTTGTTATTCATTACCCCTCATGCCTTGCATTGCTGGCTCAGGTCTGTTCGTCAAAATCAAATTTTAGAGTCACTTACAGCCCTGTTTTAGCCTTTTGATCAACAAGAGTCATTTCAGTCACTAGGTCTAGGGTTTCACAATTTGTGTTTCCAAAATGTGCAATAATGCCAACAGGCCAGAGGGAGGTTCTTAATAAGTTTTCATTTTAAATATTTTCATCGTCATATGGATACATTTCGTTTTTTTTGTAATAATTTTCAAAAAAATTTCAGTTGTTGAATTCTTCAGGCACAGCTCTGGTCTCCTATGCCAAATTCCATGTCAGCTATCCCTGCAAAAAATTGCCAAGAATTTCATCATTTTAGTCAAAAAATCTAAAAGCAAATTTGAAAAACAGAGTTGTATTAAATGTGAAAAAGTGCCAATGCCAAACATTACAAAGATGGGTTTTGGAGAAACAAAAATCAAATCCATGTCTTTATAAAGATATTTCCATGAGGATCAATGTCATTTGCATGCCAGCAACGAAGAGGAATCAATTCAAAGCAAGTTTTGTGAAATTGGGTGAAATTGGAAGCAACTTAGTCGACGCGACGCATAGAGAAGGTGGCGCGGTGCACTGGAGAGGCGCGGTGCACTGGGAGCGAACGCGCAATGTTAATTTACATGGGTGACGCACTGGGAAGGCGTGGCGCATTGGGTATGCGGCACGGCGCATACAGTTTAAGGCCTAAAATTGTTCACAATTCTTCCAAATTGCAAATAACTTGCGCGGATTTGCCAGGTAGAGCCTTCATCTTGGTGTTTCGTCCAATTTTGTGATAAGCTATGGTGGTTTATGGATAACAATGGTTGAAACAAAAATATCAAACCCTACCACTAAACTACCTCAATGAAACTTGTTGTTAGGGTTTCAAAATCATTGTTTTACTACCAAATTCACTCCTCCATCCCATTTCTCCCTTGTTTTCATCATTCCCTAATTTCCTACCCCCCCTAAGTTCATTAATTCCTTCTCCTACATTCTCTTTCCCAAATTCTCAAATCCAACGCCTTAAACCCTACACAACCATTCCTAACCCTATACATCAAATCCCTCAAACCCTCCTACATTTCCCTAACGACATTTGTCCCAATAGTCCCTAATCCCTTACTATTTTTCCCCTTCCTAATAGTCACTTGTTGCATTTCCCCCCCTTGGTGGCAGAATTCAACCACCTCACAAAAGAGCAATCCAACACAGTTTTATACACGAGCATCTTTTTCTCCAAGGCAGTTTGTATAGCAACAGTTATGTCATCCGGTCATTCATCCGATTATGAAGTGGAGACCCAAAGTGACTCACCCATGGAGGGACATGCACCCCGGAGGCCTCACAAAGGTGGAAGACATGTTAGAGAAGAACCAACCACCCTTACAGAATTACAAGCCTGCCCTCTTGTCGTCTCTTGTTTCCAGTTTCAGTCATGTTATGAATTTTGTGATAAGGTTGCTACTGTTCAAGTCCATCATGAGTTGGCTTGCTTATTTGTACTGCATTTACATGGTAATTGAGTTACTTTCGCTGGTGTCACTTTCACACTTACACCAGATTCTATCTCATTAAAAACCGGCATACCTAACATTGGAGAGCCATGGAACAAGAGGCAAAAGATTGACCGTCAACATTATGAGCCATATATTAAACCCGATTTCTTGAGGCAGCTAAAGAGAGTGTTCCCTTTCCGATATCTCAAAGATGAGTATGCTCCACTAATGAAATTAATCATGAAGTATTTCAGTTGTAAAGGCCGTTTCTCCCGATTATATGCTTATCACATCAGGTTTCTCATGCACTTCACCCGGGTACGGATGATGAACATCCCATATTTCATATGCCAAAACATAGAAAGGATGACCATCCTCGTGCAGCACAAGACCTCTCAGCAGCAGTTCAATAGTATTTGGCATTTTGCTCTCATCAAGATTTTGGTGGTTCATCAGCTTGGTTTACAGGGCATCACTTGGGATGATTTCATCTCTCATGGCTTTTTCAGAGCTTCACAGGGACCTCCAGAGGCTGGACATGAGACAGGTGGGCCTTCTCATCACCATGAAGGCCATGATCCACACATTGCTACTATGCCAGTTTTTATTACTTATCAGAAGGGCACGAGGCAGTTATTTGCAGCTGCAAAGCGAGTGTTATCTCCACATGGGGTGGAAGGGGCCTTGCTTCCGACATCAGCACCATAGGTACAGGATCGAGGCAAGAGGCCAATAAAGGATGAGGGGCCTTTAGGTGAGCGAGAGACTGACTTTATTCTTATTCAGGATGATGTTACAAACATGGGCTCACAAAATTCACATCTTAGAGAGATCATCCAGGAGCAGTAGACAGAGATCACAACCTTGTCCCTTGACTTGGAGAGGGCTAAGTGGACTATGAAATACTTGGAGTAGAGGAACAAGCAGCTAGAAGATCAGCAAGCAATCATGGAGTTACAAAACATCCGCGAGAATTGCCAAGTTGCCGAAAGGAGGAGGATTGAGTTCACTACGTTGGAGCAAGAGATTAATGATGATCGGGAGTCTTGTCTCGAAAGAATCAACATCCACCTGGAGAGATTATGGGAAAAGGCCGATAGGGACAAAGCATTGTTGAGACACATGGCTTTCCATTATAGGGCGTGAAATATGAGTTCCAAGGCACAAATAAGGAGTCTAAAGGCAAAATTGAAGAAGGCAACAAAGAAGCAAAAGAGGCAAAAGGAGCATGATCGCCTTCATATGGCTGAAGCCTCTTTAGCCCAGCATGACACTTGATAGAGAAGGTACAGCCCAAATTTCAAGAAATTTGGAGCAATTTTTTGCATTTTTGAAAGTTTTTGCACTAAAAAACAGGTTTTGCCTCCCTATGCGCCGCGCCACGTGGCGCTCGCTTTTGCTAGAGGGCTCCAAATTTCAAAAACTTTATATTTTTGGATTTGGCATGAAAAATCATGACTGCTGGTGCATGGCCAAGAAATTTGGGCAAGTTTTTGGCCCTAAAGAGGTCAAAAACACTCAAAACATGACCTCTCTGCCCCTATTTTGACACACAGAAAGTAGTCCTGGAAGATTGAAGTTTTGGAGGGGAAAATGGACACCAAATTGTAAAATTCCACTTGGGTTGGAAAGTAGATAGGCAGGGCTTTCCAACGAGCTATCATGAGCTCAATTTGGACTCCAGGAAGGGCCTCAAATTCAGCTCCAAAGTGGTGCGACGCATAGAGAATCAGTTGCGACGCATAGAGGATTTTTGCCAATTTTTTCACCTTCCAGCTCAGAAATTCGACCAGTTTTGACTAGTTTTGCTTTTTTATGTAATTATTGATCTATCTTGATGTAATTAGAGGACCATGATGTAATATTGGAATATTTTTACTTGTTCTAGAGGATTCATTCACTAAAAAGTGAAAATTTAATGAATCAATAAGTTTCCTACCTTATAGAGGCAAGTTGTTTTATTGCCTAGATTTCAGTGCTTTGTTTAGAATTGGTTGAAACAACTCCTAGAATGATGAGTTCGACCCCTATAGGCATTGGAATGGGTTAGGATGGTCTATATCATGTATTTTCTGAGTCATTGTTAGGGTTGGACACTTGGGATTGCTTGGCACATCACTGTACATTCTATCTCTTCATTTTTGGCAAAGGAAAGACCAAGGTTTTGCAGCACTTGTTGGGATCCATGTGGCTCTGTGTTTTGATGGTGTTTTTCTCTATTTAATTGTAAGTTCATTGATGGTTATGTGTATCATTTTCCCTTCTCTTTGCTTCTGAAATTAAACAAATGAGTGATTAAAGTAGAATTCACTGGACTGTTGTGCTCTGCTTTAAACTTTTGTTTAATTTTCAATGTTTTCATCTGTTTGAGGAGGACTCTTGAGACTCTCTTTCCCTCCTTGTCTCCTCACCAGTCTGTTCCATCCATTTATTCATTCAAAGCATAAAAACAATTGCCTTCCTTGCCCCAATTAGAACTCTGCAAAAACTGTGCCTCATCCCCGGACCCAAATTTGCCTCTCCCATTTTCCAACTCAAAACCCCCAAAAACTCAAATCAAATCCTTGCACTTCATACCTAGCCTAAGATTAGTTGTTAAATTGGTCATCTCAAGCCCCATATTATTATCCATTGCTGAGATTGACCCGGAGAGAGCCCTCTACTGTCCTCGTAGGGCTAGCTACGAGGCTGAGCGTGGTTTGATGTGGACCTAGAAGCTTACCTTTCCAGCCTGAGGTAAATCTAGGCTCTAACAGTGACTACTATTTCAATGGGTGATGTTGTGATTAAGTGAATGTTGAAATATGGAAACAAGAATATTCCAATTTAATTTGTCCTTGAATTAAATTGCGAATTAAAATCGAATTTAGTCTTAACAGCTACTTGGAAATAATTAATTAATTTATTTTAAATTAATTAGTTGGGAAATTCAAGTTAGAAGTCTTCCTAAAGTCATGCAAGAGTTATCGATTAAATTAAGGAGATAAGATTGAGTTATATTTGAGTTGTAATTAGTTAACTCAGTTTACTGAGTTAAGTCCAGTTAAATTAGTTCCAAACTCGTTGAGAAACTAATAGTGAGTTAACAATCAGTTGATGCATTAATGCACTCAACTAGTGCTACTCCAGTTAACTGAAGATTCCCTCATCAGAAACTCATGCACCTCTATTCTGAGAAAGACCCAGTTGAGATGAATGTTCAAGGACAGTGTACTATCAGTTGCATGTGTTTTCTCATGGAGCAAACTCATGCATGCAGTCAAGGATTCATCCTTGAGGATTGCGCAATTTTGAAGGCTTGTTTTTCCACTTGGTAAAGTCTAACCATCCATAAGGAACAACACAAGGAAATAGGAGCTTGGAGGGTAGAGAGGAAGGCTGGAGAGAAGCCAAGATAGCTTGTGAGCATCTGTGAGGATTGTACTGAGAGCTGTCTAGCTTTGAGAGCTAAGGCTTTGTATAATTCCTATGTATTTCCACCATGTATGATAATACAATAGTGTGGGGTTTTTATCTGATACTTTCCCCAAAGTATTTTCATGTGTATTGTGCCATTGATTCTTCTTCTTCTGGTTATATTGTTCAAATCGATCTTTAAGCTTTCACAAATTGATAGTAGAAGTAGGTTATATTATTCTGCTTTGTTTTATATTGCATTATCGGGTTAACCTATCACAAAATTTCTACATGGTATCGGAGCTGTGAATAGTATACTGAGAAGAGAATTAAAAGTTTGAAGTTTGGGGTTGTAGGTGAAAATCGAATTCATATCATACTTCAAGGTTGGCCAATGGCATTCTATGGCTTAATACTCAAGTATGCCTTGGAAGGTATCTCGAATTACGTAGCATGGAAAGATAGAATGGAGGTTGTATTAGAAGACAATGGCTCGAAGGAATTAATTGATCAAGAAATCCCAAAGCTAGCTTCAACTAATGCACAAGAGTTGGCTGAGTGGAAGAAGTGTGTGGAGAAGGTGAGACGGATCATCCTTGAGGGAGTTCGAGACCATATTGTCTCAAGTCTCCATGGGAAGGACACTACATTTTCAATGTGGAAGACATTGAAGGACCTCTACCAGAACAGTAGTGACCACAGGAAATTGGCGCTCAAGGATAAGCTTCGAAGAATCAAGATGAAGAAGGGCGATACTATTTCCACATACCTGAACAAGCTCACCACCTATAGAGATGAGCTTGGCAGTGTGGGAATAACTACTATCGATGATGATATGGTGAGCTTCTCTCTCCTTGGCCTTCCAAAGAGTTGGAATAGCTACCAGGACTCTATCAATGGAACGAAGAAACTACCAGATTGGGAATGACTATGGTCGGATCCTATGTAGGAAGAGATCAGGAGGAGAACACGAGATGGTTCTTCATCCAAGAATGATGATGAAGAAAATCTGGCCTTAGCAAGTAAGGCAAGGAAAGGGAAGGGGAAGGCTTCCCATTTCAAATTGAATTATTCTCATGGAGGAAGAAGGGTGAAATGTCTAAAGTAATATGCTTTAATTGTCACAAGATGGAACATTATGCGACTAATTTCCCATCAAAGAAGTCCAAGAAGGGAACCTCAGAAGGATTGAAAGGTGAGGCATTAGCCTCTTAGTTAGAAATGGACTTTACCCTCATCGCATGCATGGTGTCATCGATGATGGGTTGTGTCTGGTATCTTGACAGTGGAGCCTCATTCCACATGACCGGTGATTAAAATTTATTCAGTGCCTTGGAGGAGAAAGACCTCAAGATGCGCATAGAGATGGGTGATGACGGAAGGTATAGTGTTTCAGGAGTGGGCACAATTTCTTTTCAGAGGGAGCATGGAGCTCCTCTCACCTTGACAGAAGTGATGTATGTGCCTGGACTGAAGAAGAACTTGGTATCGATCGCGATGTTGGAGGAAAAAAGCTACGATGTTGTCTTTAGTAAAGGAAAGACGTTCCTAAGACACATAGCCACGGGTCAGACCAAGAGGATAGGGATTCAGGGGAAGAATCTCTATAAACTAGAGGTAGATGATTGTGCAGCATTGAGTACGAAAGTAGAATTGGTGAAAAGCCAAGACATTGGCGAGTTGTGGCATAGGTGGTTGGGCCATTTGCATCATGCGACTTTGAAGATAATGCAACAGATATCTACAAGACTTCCCAAAGGTAAACTTGAGCAAGTTGACACATGCAAAGGTTGTACCTGGAGTACACCAAGTCTTCCTTCCATGTTCGAGTATTGAGCCAAGGCTATCTTAAGTCAAGTTCATACTAATTTGTGTGGACCATTCTCGATGGAATCCATAACGAAGCAAGGTAGTTATGTGATTTTCATTGATGACTATTCTTGTAAATGCTGGATTTATTTCATGTAGAAGAAGGACCAAACTTTCACAAAGTTTTGTGAGTTCAAAGCTTTGGTCGAGAAAGAGTCAAGGAAGAAGATCAAGTTCTTGAGAAGCAACAATGGTGGAGAATATGTCTCTCAAGAGTTTAAGGACTTCTGTGCAGTGGAAGGAATTAAACGAGAGTTGACGGCACCTCATAACCCACAGCAAAATGGGGTGGCTGAGAGGAAGAACATAACTATTGTAGGGGCAACACAGGCAATGATGCATGACCAAGGCCTACCACTTCACTTGTGGGCTAAGGCATGCAACACAATGGTCTATTTGCATAATAGAAGCTCGCATCGCATACTTGGGATGAGACACAAGAGGAAGCTCTCTCCGGTAAGAGACTAGATGTGGGTCACTTCAGGATCTTTTGCTCATCGGTATATTATCATGTGACAAAGGATGCACGGAAGAAGCTTGAGCTGGTGGCAGAGTTGGGGATATTTGTGGGGTACACTGATACACCTCACAACTATCAGGTGTAATTGCTTACCAATCGGAGGAAAGTGGTTTGCAGAGATCTCAAATTTGATGAGCAGAAGGACATGCGAGTTTCCCTTGAGAGGGAGCTCCAACTACAGGTTGTGGAGGAACTGTTGGTTCCTAAGGAGGAGAAGCCTCAGACTGATGCATAGTAGCCACGTGCAGAGGTTCCAAGAGTGGAGACATCCACTCAAGCAGAGTCTTCCAGAGATGGATGGAAGCACACAACAAAAGCTGACAAATTGTTGGACGATGCAAGAGAGAATGTGGGAGCACCATCTTCTCAACACAGATAGAGGATGTCACCCGAGAGGTACACTGGATACATGGCCCTTATTAGGGAATGTGTTGAGATCGAGCCATCTTCCTTTAAGGAAGCAATGCAGCAACCGATTTGGGTTGATGCTATGGTGGAGGAGTATGACTCCATAGTTTTAAACAGTGTTTGGGACGCGGTTCCGAGACCAGAGAACAAGTCAGTTGTGAGTTCTCGTTGGCTTTACAAGGTAAAGAAAGTTGTTGATGGTAGTGTGGAGAAGCATAAGGCAAGATTTTTTTCCCGTGTCTTTTCACAAGTCAAGGGGATTGACTATGATGAGACTTTTTCTCCTGTCGCAAGGTACTCATCTATCAAATCTATGTTGGAACTATCAGCATAGATGGGTTGGAAGATCCATCAGAAAGGATGTGAAGACTGCATTCCTCAATGACCAGATTGAGGAAGAGGTGTACATAGAGCAGCCAGAAGGTTTTGAGACCTTCGATCATGAGTCACATGTGTGCCGACTCAAGAGAGCATTATATGGGCTGAAGCAAGCACCTCGTGCTTGGTACACCAAGATAGACAACTACTTCACTAGGTTGGGCTTCACAAAGAGTGAAGCGGATGCAAACCTGTACCACATCGTGGTGAAAGGTAAGTTGTTGATCATCGTAATTTATGTCGATGATCTCATATTGAATGGTGATGATTAGTTGACCGTGTCTTGCAACGAGGACCTTCCAAGAGAATTCGAGATGAAAGACATGGGTCTCATGCATTACTTCCTTGGCATGGAAGTGTGGCAGAAGGATGGGGAGTTGTTTGTGTCTCAGGGAAAGTATGCCAACGAGATACTCAGGAGATTCCACATGGAGAAGTGCAAGCCCATGTAGACTCCTATAGCAGGTAACTAGAGGAAGGAGCTTGCTACTTCAAGAGAAGTGGTAGAGGTTACTGTGTACAGGCAGCTTGTGGGTTCACTGATGTACTTAATGAACACACGACCAAATTTGTGCTATGCGGTGAACCAATTGAGTCAAGTGATGGTTCAAACTACCAAGATGTTTTGGAAGGCAGAAAAGCATGTATTGAGATACCTCAGAGGCACATCTCAGTATGGATTATGGTACAGACGGATAGAGGGAGTGAAGCTACAGGACTTCACTGATGCAGATTGGGCAGGGAGTCCATCAGATTAGAAGAGCACATCAGGAGGGATTTTCAACCTTGGGTCAGCAGCAGTTTCTTGGTACAACAGGAAACAGAGGTCAGTTGCACTCAGCTCGGCAGAGGTATAATACATGGCTGCAAGTCACGCATCATGTGAGGCCATCTGGATGTGGAAAATCCTAGTTGGTTTGTTTGATCAGAGGATGGATCCAATTGTGATCTATTGTGATAATCATAGTTGTATCAAACTCTCTCAGAATCCAATATTTCATGATAGGTCCAAGCACATTGCCATCCGGTATCATCATCTTAGAGACTGTGTAGCAAGGAGGATCATGTTGCTGCAGTATATTTTGATAGAGGAGCAAGATGCTGACATTTTGACAAAGGCATTGTCAAAGTGTAAATTCGAGTTACATAGAGACACGATCGGGGTGGCAGATAATCCCTTTCTTGTTGAGAGGGAGTGTTGAAATATGGCAACAAGAATATTCCAATTTAATTTGTCCTTGAAGTAAAATCGAATTTAGTCTTAACAACTACTTGGAAATAATTAATTAATTAATTTTAAATTAATTAGTTGGAGAAATTCAAGTTAAAAGTATTTCTGAAGTCATGCAAAAGTTATCGCTTAAATTAAGGAGATAATATTGAGTTATATTTGAGTTGTAATTAGTTAACTCAGTTTACTGAGTTAAGTCTAGTTAAATTAGTTCCAAACTGGTTGACGAACTAATAGTCAGTTAACAATCAGTTGATGTATTAATGCACACAACTAGTGCTACTCCAGTTAACTGAAGATTCCCTCATTAGAAACTCATGCATGTCTATTATGAGAAAGACCCAGTTGAGATTAATGTTCAAGGAAAATGTACTATTAGTTGCATGTGTTTTCTCATGGAGAAAACTCATGCATGCAGTCAAGGATTCATCCTTGAGGATTGCGCAATTTTGAAGGCTTGTTCTTCCACTTGGTAATAGGCTAATCATCCACAAGGAACAACGCAAGGAAATAGGAGCTTGGAGGGTAGAGAGGAAGGCTGGAGAGAAGCCAAGATTGCCTGTGAGCATCTATGAGGATTGTATTGAGAGCTTTCTAGCTGTGAGAGCTAAGGCTTTGTATAATTCCTATGTATTTCCACCATGTATGATAATACAATAGTGTGGGGTTTTTATCTGAGACATTTCCCAAAGTATTTTCATGTGTATTGTGCCATTGATTCTTCTTCTCTTGGTTATATTGTTCAGCTCGATCTTTAATCTTCCGCAATTTGATAGTAGAAGTAGGTTATAGTATTTTGCTTTTATTTATATTGCATTATCGGGTTAACATGTCACAGATTTTCTACAGTGAAAAGATTATGTGAATGCCTTTTGTATTGATTGATGGCCTCTAGTGTCACATTAGTGATGACAATTGGTCTGCATGTTGATAATATATCGATTTACTTATAGTATGTGGCGAAATCATACGATAGTTGCATGCATTCTTTGTATATTAATGGGCTACTTAATGGTTAGCAATATAGAGTTCACAAGGACGTTGGAAGCATGAGCAGCCATTAGGATGGATTCCTGGTCTACATTTATTGGATGAAGGTAGGAATTTGACATTTAGGCACATTATTACAGGGCCATTTGGGTTACTTGGGACAATTATACATTGTAATGTTTTTCAAATAGATATTAGACCTCTTTCAGAGTCGCATAACGAAGTTATTATCTTTCAGAATTGCATGAGAGAGTAAATTTATGGGATGGAGTGAAAACATATGTTTATAATAAAATTAGTACCCATCTTAAAGAGTTCAATGCATTTTCTGGTTGTGAAAATATACATATGAAGTTTATCTACCATTATACTCAGTGGTCACTATAGAGATACAATAAGGGAATGATGGAACCTGTCCAGTAATGAGTCTATGATCCATGAATCCATTGATATGCTTACTAGTGATGTGTAATTATTGTTACACAACGTCATACTATCTTTGTTGTGCTCATAGAATTACTTGAATCCTAATATGACTTAGTTGATATTAAAGCATGCTTTTAACACATTAACAAAGTAGTGCCTATTGCAGTCTATCAGAATATCTATTGATTTGTTACGAACTAGAGCTATTGATAGTCTCCCAATTTATAGACTCTATGAATTTATTGCTTCAACGTTTGCATAATGTAATGCAACTAATAGTCCTTGCCTTAAGATTTATTCTTCCTTGGAGATTCGAGACTTATAGGACAATTGTTTACTTACAAAATTTCAATTTGTATTGACCGGAGATATTAATACTTTCCATTCAATTGCTTATAGATATATATATATATATATATATTTCAAGAATGAAGTCCTTTGCATTTGAACAGAGACTAAAATAAGAAAATGGTGTGAAACGCTACATCCACCTATCAAACATGGACAATTTATATTCAATATGAGACAAGTAGGCATCTATGTTGTATTGCATTAGCTTGCTAGCTTAGTCTCCACAGAACTATGTTGTAAGAATGCTACATGCTTAAATTTTCTTGGGTTGTGATACAAGTAAATGGTTTTGTTACAAGATAAACCTTGTGTGCACTGGTTTTGTTTCCTATCATGTCCCATGTATAACACCTTGGTATTCTAGACTACTGTTAGAGTTGTGAGAAGTTACCTACTACAAAGTGCTAACAAAAAATTGTGTAGGTATTTTCTAGTCACATGCAATAAACATTAATCTATATCCATAGCAAAATTATGGCTCATTGATTGAGTATTGAGATCCTATTGAAGTATATACTATTGGGTTTATTAATACCACCTTAGGGTTAGGGTTTCCTATGACATACCTTTTTGTGGCATTTCACTTGTTGGATAATGGATGAGTTAAACCTACTTGGTTTTCCATTAGGGAAGGTTTAAGGTTAAGGGGAATATCTATTTCATACTTCATTTGCTTCTTGGAAAGATGCATGGCAGCTTGATATAGGTGTAACCTGCCACATGACCTTTCAAAAAGACTTTGAAAATTTTACTGAAAATGTAGATGGAGTAGTATATTTTGCAGACAAGTCAAGTCTCAAGCCATTCGAAATCAACACCATTAGGCTTAATTGCATGGACTTCCTAACTTTCTTCTACATGATGTACTCTACCTTCTAGAGTTGTAAAGAAAGTTGTTGTCCCTTATTCACATTTGTTAGTAAGGACACTCCATTCACATGTTTGATGGAAAAGTTGAGATAAGAAAAGCATCATACAAACATAGTTGTCATGACTGGAATATATAAAGGAGAAAAGACTGCTGAAGCTTCAAGGAACATGTACTCGTGCACAAAATTATAGTGATAGCTCTCAATACAATGAAGGTACATTTCTAACTAGTATTTTATGGCATGCAAGATTTGGACATATTAATTATGTCAGTCTTTGTTTGTTGAAAAAAAATGGTGTTTCTAGTTTTCCAACTATTCTAAGGAAACTGAATCAATGTAATGATTCTATCCTAGGAATATATAACAAACAACCATTACATGATTTTTCTTCTAGAGCACGTAGAAAGATTACATTGATTCATTTTGATTTGTGTAGCCCTATGCCTGTTATTTTTGCAAATTGAAATAGATATATAGTAAATTTTATTAATGATTGCACGAGGATGTGTTGGGTATATTTGTTGAAAAGTAAATCAGAAGCTTTTGAAAATTTCAAAATTTCTCATACATGGATTGAAAATGATGCATAATCACATATTAGTTCTCTTCGTACTGATAATGGAAAATAATATACTTCAAATGTTTGAAGACTATCTTCGCTGAGATGGGACTTAACATCAAACAATTGTGCCATGCAATACTCAACAAAATGGTGTAGCTGAAAGAATGAATAAGACCATGTTAAATATGGTTCACCCAATGATTTTTTTCAAAAATGTAAAGTTGATTTTTTGGTGATGCATTTATATGTGAAATATATATATATAATATATATATATATATATATATATATATTTATATATATATATATATATTATATATATATATATATATATATATATATATATATAAGATGTCCATCTCATGCTCTAAAAAACAACACTCCTTATGAAATGTGATATGTCGACATTCCTTATGTAAGGCATCTCATGATCTTTGGTTCCACCTTCTATGCCTTGATCCCTAAGGAAAATAGTAGAAAACTTGGTGCAAGGCTTCAAAAGTGTATCTTATGGGGGTGCTCATATACCAGTAAATCATATCATCTCTACAATGAGGTAAATAACAAGTTTATATTGTCTAGAGATGTGAATTTTCTTGAATCTTCCAAGATTAACAATACTATTGAGCGACAACTTGACCGTTTGGATAGATTCGGTCATGTAAAAACTCTTCATGAATTTGATAATGAGATTCCCTTCAAGATTCAAATTGAAAAGCACAAAGCAAGGCTCGTGGAAAAAGGATTTATACAGAAAAAGGAGTTGATTATGAAGATACTTCTTCCCCACAACAAAATGGGCCACCATCTAGACTCTCTTTGCCTTGGTAACTCAGAATGCATAGAAATCCCATCACATGGATGTAAAGAATGCTTTATTGAGTGAAGTACTAAAAGAAAAAAATTTATGTCTCAACCATAATGTTTTGTTGTGAAGGGACAAGAACAAAAAGTATGCAAGCTCATTAAATCATTGTATGGCCTAAAACAAAAACCGTGAGTCTGGTATGAAAAAATGACTGAGCATCTTTTGAAATTAAATTTTAAATACTTCAATATTCAGGATGAAACTATATTTGTCAATAAAGTTGGTAAAAGTGTCATCTATCTTCTGGTATATGTAGATGATCCGTTAATAAAAGGGAACACTGAAAATTATATTGCATTCATAAAGAAAGAATTGAAGAAAGGATTTGAGATGACATATTTGGGACAACTTCATTCATATTTGGGCATTGAATTGACTCAACATCCAAGATATATATTCCTGTTTCCAAATAAGTTCATTGCAGAATTGTTGAACAAGTTTTGCATGGGTGAATGCAATCCTTTGTCCACACTAATGGAACAAAATCTGAAGCTCACATCTAAAGAAGGAAATGAATTTGAAGATGCAACTAAGTATATACAACTTGTGGGAAGTCTTATCTACCTTGCCACTACCAGAAAAAATATTTCATTTGTTGTTGGAATCCTTTCCGGGTTTATGAAAAATATTTCTGAGGGACATTAGTCTGTTGCAAAAAGAGTTCTAAAGTACTTGAAATGAACTCAATATTTTGGACTCAAATATTCATAGGTGGATGACTTTAGCTTAATTGGATATTTTGATTCAGACTTTGATGGAGATAAGTATAATGGAGTGTCTACTTTAGGCTATGTTATGAGTCTTAGATTGAGAGCTGTTGCTTGGACATCATGCAAACAACTAGTTCCAACAAATTCCACAACAAAGCTAGAATATGTGATAACTGCAGAATCAACTACGGAGATTGTGTGGCTTAGGAAAATTCTTGAAGATTTGCAAGAGAAACAAGTGAACTCTACTCCTCTTTTGATTGACAATACTTCTGCAATTAAATTGGCCAAGAATCCTAAAATCCATGATTGAACCAAACATATCAACACAAAGTGTCATTTAATAAAACGTCATGTAAAGGCCAACACTATTCACCTACGACATTGTTCCACAAATGAGCAAATTGCAGATATCTTCACCAAAGAACTTGCAAGATAAAAGTTTGAAAGATTCAGAATGATGCTTGGAATCACAAACACCCCTTCAAATTAAGTGGTGGCGGGGGGGTGGGGGATGTTAGACACCTAATCCTTTGGCATTAGGCGAAATATGTAAATATATAAATAAAAAAAATAGAGTAACTTGGGTAAACCTTGGATTTGGAATCCCAAAGGTCACCACTCTGATGTATACAATGATGTTTTGATTAATGAAAATTAATTTTGGCAATCCAATATGTGATTCCTTGACCTAATAGACTATTTTATTTATAACTTATTAGTTATCTATGACTATATCAATGAGCCATCACTAAATTTGTGGAGAGGTGTTAGTTACATGCATTAATGACTCACCATTATATTAATCCAATATTGTTAGTGTACTTGTCTTTAAAACAATTCTAAGACACATAAATTTTAGTCGATTTAACTTAGCAATGGGCATTTGTCTAGGAATGCATGTGAAAAAGGGGTACTATAGAGTATTCACTAAGAAAATTGTATTAAATGGGCCCCCCTTACTTGTAATCAATTCATCCCCTTGTTAAGAAAAAATATAACATTCTTCTGAGTATTATTTTCATAGAAATGTCTTTCATATTTTAGAAATTGTAGGTGCATTTAAATTGGTGAATCAATGGTTAGAAAAAATCATGATGGTGATGTGATTTGTACTTCATCAACCTTTCTAGATACAACTCATTTTCGGTTGTTGATCAAGGACCTTGAATTGGTCCAGTTGATTACAAACATCTTGTCAATTCAAAATTTTGTCTTTGTTTTGGAATAAACATTTTTTATGTAACATGACTGATATAAAATGGTGTTGATATAATGGTCCCAGCAAATACTTGCACATATATTAGACGTATAATGTTTACAATAATATAGTTATTATTTATTTTAGCTAGTTATGAAAAGAATAGGTTTTCAAGATTTCCATAATTATTGTTCTCTCTCCTATTATGTATAGAGACATTGTAACATCACTAAATAACGTACCAATCTATTCTTTCTCATTCTTATGTGTATTCTTATTTACGATTATGCAAAAATTAACACTCATCTAAATTGTTCTCTTCTATTGTTGTTTCATTTTTTCATTATTGTTTGTTTTTGATGCATTTTAGATATTGAAACATGCTTCAAGTTAATATTAAAGCAAGTTAAGTTTACTTTTATTGTGTTTTAAGAAAAAAGAAAAAGACAGAATATATAAAAATTAAGGACATGACCAATCAAAGCATTTTAAGAAACATTTCTAGAAGAAACTCTAGAAACAAATTGTAGATTTATATTTTTTTCAAAAATATTTTGTTTAAGAAAACATGAATAGGTCATATAGTCAAAATATTGAAGATTGGAAATCCATTGCTGTTGGAATATTCTACTACATTTATATCTATATTCGTGGGCTTGTTGATTTTTTGTTTTGTTTTTTAAATAAATTCTCAATTTTGATATTCATTGAAAAGTACATCTTCTTACTTCTAAAATCATATATTATATATTTCCAACTTTTACACACACACACACACACACACACACACACATATTTTAAAGTATGAAAAATCCTACATTACTCGGGCTATCAATCTAGTCTCTATTATAATCTCAATATCTTGACATGCAATTGCATCATTTGGTGTAGGAAAAACTCAAACAATTGCAACAACTTGTTGGTGTTTTGTAACAGGACAAACATTTACTCCTCTAATACGCCTCTAGGTCTGAAGTTGCTAACCTATTTCCTTTCATAATAGGAAGACAACATTTTAGGTAATCAAAAAGTTTAAGGTCATTACTCCAAGACAAATGATAGTTTCAACATATCACTAGTAGCTATCAAATACCTAGTGTCACATCACGATGATTCTTGAGGCCCTTAGAGAGGGGTAATGTGTATATAGATTCTATCTTTTAATCCCATACATGGATCTTATATATTATAACCCGATTGCAATTTAACCTTATGCCCAAGAGAAATCATGACTATTTTTAACATGTAAGTAATGAAGACCATGACCACTTTTAATATGCAAGTAATGAACTATGTAAATGGAATTAACCACTAATCACGTGTGATTAGTGATCACGATACTCAATAAGTTTAGATCCCATTATCTTCTTATTGTGCTTAGTAAAAAAATTTAATATTTTTTTACTATATACATTTCATCCCTACTATATTGTAACTTACTTTTTAATGTAACATTCTAAAACCATATCATTTTCTAAAAACTTGGAAATGATAATTTTAAATAAGATTTATTTTCTAAAAAATACTATTAATCAATTAAAATAAATAAACTTATAAAATAATATATTAACAATACCATCCTAATTAAAGAAATCTAATTCAGCTTATCCAAAATTTATAGTGACTCCTCATCATAAACATTTCATTTGCATGATCGATTTAACTTATAAGAAGAAACATATTTATAAAAAGACATACACCAACATTCTCTAGACTTTACCGAACAACAAAACTACCTATAATTATATCTTAATTTTTTTTATAACTAACTTCAAAATGTTTAGGTAATAAGTGTTAAAATAGCTTTACATAGAATAATATTATTATTATTATTTTTTTTTTAACTAACTTCAAAATGTTTAGGTAATAAGTATTAAAATAGCTTTACATAAAATATTATTAGTGCATTTATCTTTGTTATTAAGGTTAATACAATATTGTTCATTGAATTAGATATTATTTTTATGTTTGTAATGATATCATTATGGTTCAAG
Source organism: Pinus taeda (assembly GCA_000404065.3). Classification (NCBI taxonomy): domain Eukaryota; kingdom Viridiplantae; phylum Streptophyta; class Pinopsida; order Pinales; family Pinaceae; genus Pinus; species Pinus taeda. The sequence goes on along the minus strand of APFE030937395.1, from coordinate 65,050 downwards.
TCAATGTGTAAGGATATCATTATAGTTCAAGTCAATGAGATCTCTGAAAACCATTGTCAAGATACATTTATGTACATTGCCCACGCCTAGGTTAACAATAGAGTTGAAGTTTAAAGGATTCCTGACGATGGGCTAAAGAAGAGATATGTTAGCATGAGTTTCATATAAATATTATTGAGTTGAGTGCCGCTCACCCCTCTCCTATTGTTCTAGGTGAAAATCATTAATAATATATGGAAGTTGGGAATGATTTTAACTAATCACTTATTGAATTGGGTGTTTATTTGTGGGGTGCAAAATATTTAGGCTGAGCCATGTTACATCTTGCGCAGTTAAATAAATATTTATTAAAGTTATATTATTAAATTTATATTTTAATGGGATGTTTGTAATCAACTTTATTTTAGGTTTGTTTTTAAATTCTAATATTAATTTATATGTTTCGCAAATATAAATATTTGAGTAATTTAATTAATTATAAGTTTTAGTAGAGGGTGTTTACAACCTAAGTTTTTTTATAATCTGTTATTTTTTTTTTGGATTTTATTGGGTGGGTGAGAATTCTAATTAATATATATCAACAATATTTATACATTAAGATAAAATAATTTATTTATAACAAAAAAAACAAATGAAAGAGATAATATAAAAGAGAGCTATATTATATAAAGTAAATAAATTGAAATTTGGACAAAGTGAAAACAAATTAATAAATGAAATTCAAATTTTATGAAGATACCTTGTTAGCTATAAGACCACACATGTATGTCATAAAATGTGGCACAAACTAATTCACAGTTTTAATTACTAATCTCTGCTTATAAAATTTACTATCAAATGCTGATTTTATTAATAAAAATATGAGTAATGTAGATTGTAAATCAATTTTAAAATATCTATAAGGTGAAAACACTCATACATAGACACTTGATTGCGAAAATTAAGTAAGACAAAGTGTTAGGTAACTTGGACTCTTTCTATAAGATTAAATGATCAATACAATAAACAACAACCTTAATTGGTAAACTCACTTTCTTTTTGCTACTCTTTGAAATATTTTCATTGTCACCAAAACAAATAAGCCTTTGTAACCAAGAATAAAATGACAATTTTAAACCCACTCTCTATTTGATTTTATGTTATTGATGAGAAATTGGAAATGCCAACTATTTTATAATTAATCTTCTTATTATGTTACTCTTTTTATTTTAATGTGAAAATATATTTCAAAGTTCTTTAATTAATTAATATTATATTAATAAATGAGATCTGATTATATCTATAAATTATTCTCATCCAATCTTATAAATTATTCTCATCCAATCTTATAAATTATTCTCATCCAATCTTATAATTACCATAGAAACAAAATATATATAAATATAACATCACCATAAAAATCATGTCTATGAAATATCTCAATATCCACCCTCATATATGAACAAGCATGTGCAATAACCCTTGGCCAAATAAGTGAACTCGAGAGTTGTGGTAAGGGCAACCATATAGAATGGGACTCCTCTTTCTCTTTTTCTCTTAAAAGCATATAACATAGTAAATACATTGTAGCAATATGAAATATGTCTAAGTAAAATAAAGTGAAAAACATTATTATAAAACAAATAACTCTAGGGCAATTTAGATATAAAACAAATAACTCATGAGCAAATAACTCAGGTCAACTCAAGAGGTTGTTAGGGTCAATCATGTAAAATGGTCTTTTCTCTTCTCTTTCCATTTTTCCTAATAATTCATGTCAATTCAGGAACAAGTAACTCATGTCAATTGAGGAGGTATGTTAAAGCCAACCATGTCTCTTTCTCTTTTTTTCCTAATAACAAGTGACTCATGTCAACTCAAGAGGTCTGTTGTGGCCAACAATATAGAATGGTCTTTTCTCCTCTTTCTCCCTTTTTCCCGAATACCTCCGGATGCATGTCTTGGAAAGAGATTTCTCTTCTCCCCTCTCTTTCCGTTGTATCAGTATGTGCACGTGAGGAAATGGCCTCAAAGGAGAAATGTGCATGATGCAGGTCTTGGAAAGAGATTTCTCTTCTCCCCTCTCTTTCCGTTGTCAGAATATCAGTATGTGCACATGTGAGGAAATGGCCTCAAAGGAGAAATGTGCAGGTACAGATGTCATATAAGATTTTCCCAACGTAACAGGGGGCTTATGAGCATGTAAAGATATGTTAGACTGTATTTATAATACAGTGGAGTTGGAAATAGGATTTGCCAGCCGCATAGTGGCAGCGAGGCAGCCGACAGCACACTAGCGCAGTGTGTCGTCAGCAGCCATCACTATGTGCGAAAGGCTCACCTATGGAAGCCGGTAAACAACCGACGGCACGCTGAAACCCGCAAGTGCGAAAGGGTCGCCTATGGAAGCAGCCAGTGCGAAAGGGTCACATATGGAGGCCGCCAGACAACCGACGGCACGCTGAGAACCGCACGTGCGAAAGGGTCGCCTATGGAAGCAGCTAGCCAGGCGTCGGCACGCTGCGGGTCCCAACGTGCCGCCACTTCACATAAAGTTTCCGCAAGGCCAAGTTTCCACAACTGGGTGGGTAGATTATTGAACAACCAACAACTATGAGGTTTTCACCCTCAATGCTTCTTTCCGGATTTAGAGTTAAAGCTTATAAATACCCATCAGAATTAAACAAGAAGTTCTCGGATCACTAGGCTTTCGATTAGCACAAAACAAGAACAAGAACAGTGGACAGAAATGAGCGCCTCGGATATATTCTGGAGCCAATTCTTTGATGAGTCCGAAGGCAAAGATGAAGAATCGTCTATCCCCTCTTATAAGGGAAACCCAAGCCTGCAAGTAGAGAGCTTCATGCACAGCTCACTTGAAGGCAAATCCATCGACGACAAAAGACGGGAAATGGAAACGGACACGGAAATGCTGACACCGATAACGGAGATCAAGAAAGAATCTGCTTTTCCCGTCAAACCATACGTGGATGCCCCCAACGCACCAACGCCCAAAGAGCAGGAAACAACAACCGAGCAGCAGCCGGCGGGGAAGAAGGTAAACGGGGGTAGGCATTACAGGGGCGTGCAGCAGGGGCCGTGTGAGAAATTCGCAGCGGAGATAAAGGAGAAAAACGGGGTAAGGCATTACAGGGGCGTGCGGCAACGGCGATGTGGGAAATTCGCAGCGGAGATAAGGGACTCTGCACGGAAGGGAGCTAAACTTTGGCTCGGCACCTTCAATAACGCGGAGGAGGCGGCTCTCGCATATGACCATGCCGCTTACAAGATGCGCGGGTCAATGGCCCTGCTTAATTTTCCCCGTCATGTTGCTTTTGCAGGAAATAATACACGTCCCACTGCAGAAAAGTCAAAGAGTAATGCCTCACAAAATACACCCCTTTTGCATCCCAGCATCATGGAAATATCAGAACCTTTTGCATCTGAGCGGCAACCAGTACAGCATGATGATGGGAGAGCAAACCCTGTCAAATCAACGTCAACGTCGGGCTTTGCACATTGGCCTTCTGTTTCGCATCACTCAATTCACCCTGTGATTACTGCTTGTTAGGTACTTTCTATATTATATCAGGCCATATCTTTAGCCAAATCCTATTTCCAACTCCACTGCATTATAAATGCAGTTTGACATGCAAGGGGAATAGGGGTTCCCTTGCTGCTAACATGCCAAAGTCAACTTTGAAAGAAATATAAATGCAAGGCAACCCCTATTCCCCTTGCATGTCAGACTGCATTTATAATGCAGTGGAGTTGGAAATAGGATTTGCCCTATACGGCTTCCATACGTGACCCTTTCGCACATAGTGATGGCGGCTGACGACACACTGAGCCAATGGACAAACAATAAATCCAATGCTATTGGGTATTGAATGCCCTCTCAGAGATAATATTTAATGCACTCTAAGAACCTGACGGGACAGCCCTGGTCGTTTTCCCGGATACATACATGGACCATATAAGAATTCCGGCTCCGCCTCCGCCTCCGCCTCCGCCTTGATCGCCACTGCCACTGCCACTGCCACCACCATTCCATAAAAACGCTGGCATATACGATATGTACGATACAGTATATACAACTTAAGATACAGGATATACAAATTTGAATTTTGAGTTTGAATGCGAAAGCCCGCTCTCAACATTTTAATTTCTATAACTGTGACCGCCTGGAGGGTGCAGCAAAAGGCTGCCCGTCCTGCTCCTCTGGAGGGTGCAAAGAAATGCGGTCTGGTGGTGTCGGTGGCGATCATGGCGAAGGCGATGCCAAGGTCTCAAATTCTCAGCGCAGTGGTAGCACTGCTTTTGACATACTGGGGACTTCTCTGCAACAGTTGCACGCTGAGGCGCAACAAGATATACAGCGGCTATTTTAGCAAGGGGGAGAGCAACTTCTTCTATGATGGTCGTTACGAGCCCTACCTGTGGATACACAATTCCTCTCATGCTGCTAAATATCTCATCTCACCCACAGCAGCCAAACAACGATACATTAGTTTCGATAACCTTCGTGAATACCTGGAGATGAAGATTTATCTGGATGGAGGGAACGGCAGTTTCTCTGTACTCAAGATGCCCAGAATCCGTTGAGGTTCTCTTTAAGTTTAACTATTGAGGTCAGAATATATATCTATATACGCAGTGCAATATATTTTCATTGAACTTTTTCTTTGTTTAAATTTGTTGAGTTTGTTTCTTCTTAGCAACTTTGCGCAGTTACTTGCTACAGAGATCACACATTTTCATTTATTATGTCTTCTGTCTTGTGCGTTTGCAGGTTTACATTTACAGGTAATGGCACGTACAGCGTATTAGTTATTTTATTGTGAATACCATTTATTTTCTGCTCTGCCAAAGAGATTTACAATGGCATAGTCTCGGTTATGCTAGATAAGTTTACACTGCATAGTCTCCGTTTCAGAGGAAAAATTTAATCATTGCTTTGGCAAAACTGTTGAGCATACTGGAGCTTTCTACATATCTTTTCGAACATAAGAGACAGAAAATACCGAGAGCCAGAAACAACTGATATAGATCTTTGAAAGAAATTCTGGCGAAATGCGAAATTGTTTTGCTTTCTTTTTTTTAAATGATGTCTGCTGAAACTTTTACAGGTTCATGGGTTCATAAGATGTCTAAGTTGGACCATTTGTAATTTTGCAAATGATTTTTAAAGTTTGAGTACTAGTGTTTTAATATATTCCGGAAATAGAATTGTTATATATCTATATATGTTTTGGTCAATGGTTGTGAGGAGGTTATATTTGATTTGTTTTGGTCGTAATGGTTGTGAGAGGTTATATTTGATTTTAAATTTTTTAATGGTTATTTTAAAATTTGAATGTAACTTTTTTTAATTGAAATGTATTTTTACAATTATTAAATAGATTAATATTATCAAATATTTTTTTTTAAGAAGTTTTTTAATTTTATATTTTAAAATTATTTTATTAAATGTAATGGATTTTTGGTTGGAATTTGGGCAAATAATTTTGTATTTTTTTTTGTGAAATTTTGATTATTTGTTATTTAAAATTTATTTTTGACTATAAAAATTAAGCATTTTAACAACTTTAGTACATTTTGATTGGAAACAGTTCACAAATCAATATTATGATTCCAATAAATCTTTACTAGATTTTAAACCTTTTTCTCTTAAAAAAAATATACTCAAAAAACTTTTAAAACATATCATAAATTCAAACCAATTTAATTAACTTTAAAATATTAATTTTAAAATTTTAGTAATTTTTAATCCATTTAAATGTATGAACAACTAGTAAATAAAAAGAATTTTTTTAAATGAATTTTAAAGAGGATATTTATTTATTTACAAAAAAAATACATAACCAATCTGCTATTGAAAATTTTAAAAACCAGGAGCCAAACGATAAATCAAATGCTCAAAATTCTATTAAAAGCAGGTCCCAAGTAAATAGGAAAACCGAAAAACATATGATCAAGCATATATTAAGAAAATTCAAGTAGATATTCTTCATCAGAACATTAAGATTCCACACTCATATTTCAAGAGCTTCTAAAATTCCTAAATGGACACTATGGTTCAGATGGATTCTACAACATAGAACCATCACAAATAAATTACTGGAACATGGATTCCATGTTCCACATTTGAATATCCTTTAAACCATCACAGAAATCTCCTAGCTGGATTCTAGGAGATTTGCTAATTAATATTTTATTTATTTTCTCTACTCCCACTTTTTTTTTTTAAATAGGTAGGCATCATTTTTCTATCTAGACTATATATCTTGATTATGTATCTTTAACTTTTACATAAAATATGTCATTCTACTTCTAGTCACTCACCCAAATCAAAATTTAATATTTTCTATCTAATCTTTCTTGACAAAAACTATCTTCAAAAAAAGATCATGTATCTTTAACTTTTACATAAAATATGTCATTCTACTTCTAGTCACTCACCCAAATTAGAATTTATTATTTTCTATCTAATCTTTCTAGACAAAAACAATCTTCAAAAAAAAAATTGCAGAGAAAAGTACATAGTTGTGGCTAAACCATGAAAAAAACGCAAAGTGGCTAAACAATATTTATGCTCTCAAAACCATGATGAGATCCATTGAAAAATGCAGAGAAATATATCTTCATGGGTGACTTGTTGCATATTTCTACACATAATCTGCTATATAATTATGTTCCCTATAGATATGAGAAAATGACAAATTGAATTTTTTTAACATTGATCTTATCCAATGCATCTAGTTTATGAGCATTGGTAGTCCAAATGTTGATGTCTTCATTACCCAATCTATAATCACTTTGAAATCTTTGAAAATGTCCATAGAAGCAATTCCAAGTCACCTTGCACAAAATAAAACCTCCAAAAAAAAACTAAAAACTCTACTCTAATATAGAAGCAATTCCAAGTCACCTTGCACAAAATAAAACCACCAAAGAAACTAAAAACTCTACTCTATTATTTTTGTTCTGACACCATTCTTCCAAGAGATAAAAATCTCGAGGCTTCAAAACAACATAAACTTCAGTACCACATTCTGCCCCATGAAAAAAACCTACTAATTTTTTTTCCACATATCCTCCAACTAGTAAACCCTTGTAGAAAATTTCTTGGTTTTCTGCCCAATCTACATATAAAAACTTGTTATCTTCAAGCAAGTGTATCTTACATCTAGCGCTATCGCTTCAAAAATATGTGCATTTAGGCTTCTCCAAATACCCATAGAATGTAAAAAATAGAGTCCTATAATCTCATTTATAAATTTTACAAATTACACCATTAAAATAAATAAATAAATAAAACTTCTCTTTCTAAATTAAAAAAAAATACAAAAATACAGCCAATGTTTCTAATAATACCTTTACTACCACTATGATTCATAAATGAACTATGGTGTACTTTCACCCATTGACGTCATGCTAAGCCCATTTTGGTGACACAAGAAAAGTTTTAATTAGTTATTCATTTTATAAACATATGGACCAATTAAAGTATAGTGCTTCATCATTGCTTTAGTGGGGAGAGTTTGATGTTTTGACCCGCTACGTGCTCAAATCCCATTAGCCATGCTAGTACTACTAATTTTTCATTTTTTTAGTAATTTTTTTTTTTTTTTAAATTCAATTATTTTTCAAATTTTGAAAAAAAGAGTAGGTGAGTCTGAGAAGAGTTGCATTAGGAAAAAAAAAACTAGGGGAAGGACATCAATTATTGCGTTTTTTTAGCCATGCTAGTACTGCTAATTTTTCATTTTTTTAGTAATTTTTTTTTTTAAATTCAATTATTTTTCAAATTTTGAAAAAAAGAGTAGGTGAGTCTCAGAAGAGTTGCATTAGGAAAAAAAAAACTAGGGGAAGGACATCAATTATTGTGTTTTTTTTTTTTTTGCCATGACATCTCAGTATTGAATCGATTATACAACACGTGTCTAACACATCGTCTCACTTGTCGTGGTAGCCGGGGAATTAACACCCCCCTCGTTTCTCGTGTTTTTCCTCCTCTTTTAGGGTTTAGCGTTTACTGCATTTGGAAGGCTGTGTTATTTTGCTTGGGGTCGGTGTGTGGGTGTTCTTCTAGCCCATTGTTGTTTGATCAATGCCATGATGTTGGTCAACATACACTCGGTGGTTGCGCTCGACTGGTTTCATTGCTGAGAGAAGTGGTTTGTGTGCTGAGAGAAGAAATTTGTGGGGGATTCATGGGTTTGAAGGTTGTGATTTAGGGCTTCATTTTTTATGTCTCATTGCTCCATGGTTGTGGTGCACTAGTGTTTGGTACAGTCATTCGTTGTCGACCGAGCCCCAAATTTCCATCAGCTCAGTAATGGACATGGTGGACATGGGGTTTTCGTACTCCAGTGGGTTTTTTCGAGGTTAAGTTCTCTTGCTTGTGAATTTTTCTGGCATTTTCACTTGTTTATTTGCAATTATTTTTAACACCTTTGAGATTTTTGTGACAAGTGAACATGGTTGGGTTCGCAGATGAGGTGTCATGAAGGGTTGAGGTCTTCAACACTGATGCAACATGGTTTGTGTAGCTTGGTGGCTTCGTCGATGACTGCCTGGTAGGATTACATTCCTACTAGTTGCTAACTCTATGTTTTTAAACACATTCAAACCATGGGAAGTTTGTGCTCTTTGGTGTTTTTATGTTTACGGTTCACTATAAATTTTGCATAGGGTTCACTGTAAATTTTGTTCAGTGTTCATTGTAAATATTTCCTTGTTTTTATGCTTAGGGTTCACTTAATTTTTTCTTGGGGTTCACCATAAATTTTGCAGGGTTTTTTTGAATGGGGTTCACTAAATTTTTTCTGGGGTTTTATGCTTGAGGTTCACTATAATTTTTTTATTTTTTTATTTTTAATTTATTTATTTATTTTTCTTGTGGGTCATCATAAATTTGAGGAACCCTCATCTTTTGAGTCTAACTACCAAAGAGAATAAGTCATTTTGATCCTTAAAACCTTCTTTGTCGACATTCCATGGCCTTGACTGTGCCTTGGGCATAAAATAAAGATATAAAAGCGTTACTTTCTTTGGGGGTTTATATATTTCTCAAGTTTGTTCATTTGATCTTTCAAAAGTTGTCAAATCCCCCACCCGAAGTTAGTAATTGGGCCCTAATCCATTGCACATTCTATGATTACTTCCATCTCACTAGGAAGATTTTGGGGTTCACCTTCGTCTATCATCTTGTGTTTCTTATAGTTCAACGAGGGTAGTATTTTTCGCCATATTTTTTAGTTTCTTCTATTTTCTCCACATATATAAATATGCATTGCAATATGGCTAGCTATGCCTCGATAAGGACCTCCGCCCCAACCTTCCTATAAGAGGTATTAGACTTTCTGAAGATCCATGCTGCAATATCTTGGTGTGTTGTGCAAAGCGATTGATTTGAAAGAACTCAATGAGACAAACGAGAGGAGATATAACATGGGTAACTCGCAGGCCTCCCAGCTGAATATCTCTTGTCCATTCTAGAATTTATGACTTGGTCTTTCAACAGTTTTGAGCTACTCCCTGGGGTACCTTAGACATTGCAAATTCCATGTGCTTCAGTTGGTAGAAAAACCTCCATGTTACTGCCAATTCATTCATGATTGTATTGTGTTTCACTTACTTGTTCATCATCATCACCATATAAGTGTCATTGAGAGAGGGAAATTGTATTATCAGCTGCAACTACATCTTCATGTTCATCCACTTCTTCTTGAATTTCAACATCTTCTTGGACATGCCCTTCTTCTTGACCATTTACATGAAATGCTTGGCTACAACCAGTATCATGCATAAGAGCATCATAGTTCATTGGTCATATTCTAGTCCTCCTAAAACCAACCTTGACATTTGATGGTGTGAGAGCCCTTTTAAAGACTTTACTTACAGGATATGCTAGCTCAAACCTTTTCACCTCGAACCCTGGATTCTTTCCATCCATGCAGCTCGCTTTGACCTTAATAGTTCTTGAAAGCGCTAAACTCACTGGCATCAAGGGGTTGAAATCTGTGAGTGGTATGAGCAGGAAATGTTGATAGGTTGATGACCAAATTGTTTTCCTCCTCAATTGTTTGCACAACAATGTGGCTTCCATGATCATATAAAATCAATTGGTGTATGTTCTCAAGTGAGACACCACTTGGAATAGATGCAACAAAGTGACAAATCCAATTTAAAAAAAAAATCCTTAGTCATCCATGCATAAGGATGTGCAGCCATGCATGCACCTGGTTCACAGTTTTGTATATAGTTTTCCAATTGATTTTTACCTTTGAATAAATAAAGGCATGGGATTGAAGTGCCAATTGCATTGACACGACATAGAATAGTTATCCACTCCCTCCTCTTAGGAAAAATCTTTGGAAAATTTTGGCTCCCTCTCTCAGAAATTACTCGCATGCCACAATTCCTTCCTGCCTGTAAGCTTGTTTCGTGACAGTTCCATATATGGTCTACAACATAAGAATACTTATTGTATGCACTAAAAAGAGTGTCATAGAAATTAGACACAATTGCAAGGGATAAATTTAAAGCTTTGTCTTTGTTAAGGCCCTCAGTTGTACATAATACAAGGTTTGGATGCATTTTTTTGAATCCAAACCACCATGATTTACTAGGAAACCCATCTTCGAATGGATTTTAGTTGTATCAACTCTATCCCATGTCCCAATTGGGTCATCTCCTTACACCACTCAACCACCTCAACCTCCTCCTCTTCGGTCATAACTATAAGAGACCTTGTACATTTTGTATGAGTCATCCCATTTATCCAATAATGTATTGAGGAGGGAGAAATACCATGTTTTTTGTAGATGCCCAAACTGAATAAACATTAAACTCTATGTTGTCAATTGCAAGCAACATGTCTTTTTTTTCCAACCTCTTATAACGTTGATCTTCTTAGTTGAACTTGCCCCTTGAACCATAGTTGGTGGTGGCTCTATGGTTGATGGTGGGATAACATCAACCTCTGCCGCATGGCCATCCTCAAAAAATTTGCTGGGAGCATTTTGGACATTCACATCACTTGTTCCTTCCTCACTCACCTGCCATTTCTCCTTGTATGAGCAACATAACTAACTCTTGCCATAGATGAAACTATCTGCAAATTTATTGCATGCATTTAGTTAATAAGAATTGAATTTTTCTTTCCTACATGCTATTAGTAATTATGCTTTCCTACAATAAATTAAGAATTAAAAAAAAAATAGAAACAACTTAACAATTTTTCATACATATGCCTTTTTGACAGTGTCCTTGAAAAATCAAATATACAAAAGGAATTTGTTGTATGTATTCAACTATATCAACAATGTTTGTTTGATAGCTTGTTTTTCCACTTAGAATACCATGCTTATATTTTCACTTGGAAAATTACTACCAGCGTGTTGAAATTCACCTATAATTGGCTATATGTCTTCAATTATATGAATAAGTTATGGATTAAATATTTTATGCGTTATAATAAAATGATGTAGACATTGGAGGAATTTCAAATAAAGCTAGTGACACCTAGTTCATTTTCTAGTTAATATGTTGATCTGGTCTAGTTCTTTTTTATAAATTGTTTTATGACTTAAATTGTTCAGCCTCATGTCCATGAACATTGATTTTACCAACATAAAAATCAATCAATCAACTTCTTTTTAATGGTTAGTGATTCTTGTATTGTGGGAATGGTTCTTATTTTGTGAATAGTGTTATTCCTATAGATAACAATCTCCAGGCATGAAGGAAGTTGTAGGTTTGCCTTGCTAAAGGAATTTGCGGTCCCTCAATAGAAGCTCTAGTCATGAAGGAATCTCTAGGCTTGCCTTAGTAAATGTTTTATTGAGATGCTAATTTCCTTTAAAAATGTTGAGCCCCCTGTCCATGAGCACCGACTTTGCAAACACAAAACTCGGTTAATTTCTTTCTAATGGTTAGTGATTCTCTTATTGTGGGAATGGTTGTGTTTCATGCTATAGAAAATATTCATGTTTAAAAAAACAACATAAATCGATGTTGGGTTGGGAATTAAACTAATGTGATTCCTAAAATTGAAACCTTGTTGGGCCTACAATTTTCTACATGCCTCTTAGCCTATAATCATCAACTCAAAACCTAGATAGCGGTAGAATTTCAAAATTCATGTAGAGGTGGTAGAGGAGGTGTTCCAAGGTTAGCAACTCTCTTATAGAAAATTTTGTATGTTCATAGATGGAGCCTCAAAAGGAAAAGCAAGTCAATGGTAGGTGTAGGAGGATCATTTTCAAAAAAATTTGTTTCGAATGGGAACCATATAAGGCAACCAATAATTAAGCAAAGGAACTTATTTTATATCAAGGGATCCTTCTCCCCAGTTTCTTAATAAATTTCGTTAATTCCTAATCAATGTTACAGATGCCATCATATGACCAAGCCAAGTGGCCCATTGAATTTAAGATGTAAGGCTAGAATTTGAAAGGATATTCAAATGGAACAGTTGCAGGTATGTGGATCACTTCTGATGGTGATCATTCTACAACTTCCCTTGCGTCTATATGAACTGCAGGGGTCGATGGTCTGTGCGGACGACCGTTTCCTTCCCCAAAATGTAATGCTTCCATTGTCACCAGGCCTGCACAATGGAATACATATCTTTGTCATAAGTGGGATACTTCTGGACTGTGTCTGAAAGTGTTTCACTGTGATATTCCACTGGATGCCCCTGATGAGTAAGGACTACCCCAATAGCATAATCATAAGCATTTGTCTCGATCTCAAATGGTTGTTGCAAGTCTGGTAATGTAAGAACTGGTGCAGAGCAGAGGCGATGTTTCAACTCTATGAACACCTTCTGTTGAGATTCAGACCAAAATAATTTTTCTTGCACTCCTCCCTTGGTGAATTGACTCAAGGGCCAAGTGATATGAGAGAATCCCAATACGAACCTGCGGTAGAAATTGGCAAGACCCGAAAAGCTACAGATCTCTGTTAGAGTGGTTGGAGCTGGTCAATCCCGAATGATTTGGATCTTGGCTGGATCCACATGCACCCCCTGTTCATCAATAATGTATCCCAGATACTGAACCTGGGTCATCCCGAAAGTTCATTTCTCCAAATTGGCACATAGCTTGTGTTGCCACAGTGTTTGGAGAACCTTTCAGATGTGGTGGAGGTGCTCTTCCCAACTCTAGCTAAAGATCAGGATGTCATCCAAGTATACCACAACAAATGAATTGGTGAATAGCCGCAAGATGTCATCCATCAGCCTCATGAAGGTTGCAGGAGCATTCATCAACCCGAAAGGCATAACCAACCATTCGAAAAGGCCCTCTTGTCTTTGAAGGTAGTCTTCCACACATCGAAGGGTTTGATTGGTACCTGGTGATATCCTGATTTCAAGTTGATATTGCTGAAGTATTTTGCCCCCTTCAATTGGTCCAGAAGGTCATCAATCCGTGGGATCAGGTACCTAATCCAGATAGTGATCTTGTTCAACGCCTGATAGTCAATACAGTGATCTTATTCAACGCCTGATAGTCAATACAATGATCTTGTTCAGTGATCTTAGATCCATTTTGTAGGATTTTTAATCATTAGGATAACAATTTTAGAATTCCTGTCACTGATCAATTTTTTATAGTTAAAGTGCTTGCCTATTATTATACCTTGCTCCAGGGATGAGAGTTTCGCCACATTATTAATTTCATTTCCTATATTTCCCACATAAATGTGAGTAGTTTGTCCATGATATCTCTAAATACCCCTCCAAAACTAACAAGGCTAGGATTACCACTAGAGTCCTCATCAAAGTTTAGTTTTAAGAAGCCAATAGAAGTGGTTTCCAGTTATCAGGACTTAAGGGAATAGGTTGGGGTTGTGGAGCTTAAAAAATTATGAAGGATTGGCTAAGCCCAAAAAGTGTGAGAATGTGTGTTTTTTTGGAACTGCATCTCTAATCTTGTGGAAGCCAAGGGGTTGTGAGGATTGTTTCTCTTACCCTTCCTAATATTTAATGACTAATATTTGAATATTATTATGTTCCTTTCCTTCCATATTTCCCACATTATATATCCTGGAAAATAATTTCATGTTATATTCACTATAACACTTGTAAAAGGTCAAAAGTTACACTCTTAAAGTGTAACATGGATATTGGTTCCATTCCAATTTGATCGTCTAAAAATTATGGCCAAACGATTCCATGTTTTTGATGCAAATTTATAGTTATTAAGTAGATGCTCAGTTGTCTCTATGCTTTTCCAGCATAAGCTAGAGTCTACCTGGACCTTGAAAACCCCTTTTTTGGAGATTATCCCAGGTTAATATCTTGTTTTGCATGAGAATCTAAAGAAAATGGATCACCTTGGGCCAAAGTTTAGATTCCCATAGCTTTTTCCATTTAATTTTGTTGGGGTGTCCTTTTGTGCCAACTAATAATATGTAAGCCTCCTTTAAGCTAAAAAATCCTTTAGGCCAATGTCCTTAGTAGAGGATATCTTTCCTAGATTGTATTTTAATTCTTCTAATTTCTAGTTCATTTGCAATGGTTCGCTGTGTTTCGAATCTTATCTTCACTGGTCAGTGTGTGCACTTCTCCCACCACCTCCATTGTTTTTGAGATTGAGGTTGTACCCAATACTATTGAATTGCTACTTTACCTTGCAATACCAAACAAGTTTTTAGCTCATTCAACTCTCCTTTTTCCAAGCTGGTCCATTGCTTGTAGGAATCCTACCAAAAGAGGGATAAATTTATGTGCCTAATTTCCCAAAACTTGTGAGCTTGAATCAAGTGTTTATTCTTCCAAGCTGAATTCTGAAGATGAGAAACCTCAATTCCACCCCCCATCCAAATCAACAGATTATTGTTTGTTCATGGCATGCATTTTTCCTTCCATACTTTACTCCATAAAGCTTCCTGGTTTTGAAGACACCGACACCAAGTTTTGGCTCCTAGTGATTGAGTGAGAATTTTAGGGTCTCTTAGTCATAGCCCCCTTAGGTGGTTAGGATAGTATAATTTTCCCAGGTGACAAGGGCCCATTTTTTTTACTCTCTAGCTCCCCTAAAAGGAGGGATCTCTGTATGTTTCTTATTTTTTCTGGAATGGCTTTAGGGGTTGCCAAGGATGAGAATAGGTACATAAGGATGGCTTGCAAAAGTAATTTAATAAAGGTAAGTCTAATAGAAAGGTTGAGTGTCCTAAAGGTCCAACAATATATTTTTTTCTCTATACTTTGCATGAGCTTTCCCCAAACATTTGTTCTCAGAGACTTCTTACAAGTGAGGCTCCAATGCATTTAGACAAAAGGAAGCTTCATTATATACCCCTTCATCTTGAGATGTTTGAATGGCCATAGGGGTATTGAAGAAAAATATGTTAGGCTCAAACATTTTAGGAAACCAAAAACCAATATGTAGGAATATTTTAGGGTTCTCTCACCTCTGAGTAGGGTACAAGCATCATAAGTAGTCATTTCGTAGTTGAAATGTTGAGGTATAAGCATGGTCAAGTGGGAAATAGTGACCTCCCTAAGTAAACCTTCTTGAGATCAAGCATCATGAACAACACCTAGAAACATTGAGTTAAGCTCTTTATAGGGATTCTTTCACATTTGAGTCAATTAACACATTATACTTAGGCATAATTGATGGGTCTCAAGTCTATCGTTGTACTTAAGGGAAGGAAATAAGAACATCTAGCCCTAAATATTTATTATCAACCTCAAGCACTATGGGCAAGTCCTTGAACCACCACATTAGACCTTTGCTAGATACCATTTTTTTCCAAGGGTCTAATGGACACCATGATTAGGTTAATTGCGCACCAAAAATGGGTCTATAGTCCTAACCAAGGTTATGAGTTAAAAATAACAACCTTATGCCCAAAATGATACTTGCTAGTCTCAATCACATGGAAAACACCTCTAATTGATAACCATGAGTCTAAAATATGAGTGATTTACCACGGGATATTATGATGATTTTAGTAACCATGATGGGTCTTTATAACTTATGAATGGTCAGGAAATCATAAAAAGGGACTTAGGAATTTATCCAAGCTTCCAAGGCTTAAGCATGATGAAAGATAAATTGAAACACCACATACGAACTTTCTATGTGGAAAGTGGCTACAATTAATTGGTTTTGGATAGTAGTGAGGGGTCTAAGGGCCTAAGCCATGGTTGAAGAGGAAAATAAGAGCCTTACACAAGAAAATGAACATTGTAGGCTTTAGGCACTATGATCAAGGTGTCCAACCATGACACATGCATTCTCTCTGGTGTCCTTGACCCCATATGGTATTTTAGGTACTATTTGGTATGTTTTGCATAAAGGGCATATGCCTAAGGGTCTTCACTATGCATGGTTATTAATTTATGTAATAGGAATATATATTAAAAAATAATTAGTGGATATACATGTTTTCCTCTACATGTTTAATGAGTTGGATTCTTTGGTTTTAGCTTATGATTGAAAAACCTATTGGATCAACCTATGTAAATAAACACACATCCATTTTTCCAACTCGTTATTCTTATTTTTATTTTCAATAACATATTAAATATTATCCAAATGTTTGCTAACTAAATCACACAAGGTTTATACATCTTTAAACAAATATAATGGAGATCATCTTTTCCTCCTTGATGATATTTATCCCCACTGTCTCTATTATTCTTCCTTCCATGTCTTATTCTACCAACTCTTCCTCTAGAAGAATCTTGCGACTGATTCCTCTCTTTTTGTGCTTGGCACAAAAATTCTTCATGGGATTGATAAGCTATATTCCTCTTCCCAAAAGCTTTCTCCCTTCTTGTAAATGCCTCCACAAGAGTGTCAAAATTATCATCCTTGAGTTGGGAACTAACTTGTAAGGATTGAATATAGTGATAATATGTAGGATAGAGGGCCTTGACAGAGGCTGTGATAGGGATGTCCATTTTAATTCCAATGGCTTCCACATCATGCATCGTAGGTCTAATTTATGAACTACTTCCAATTATGAGAGTGAGTCAAATAAATATTTTGACTTCTTTAATGCATCATAAGAATTTGTAATTGGAATAATGTGATGACTCACCTCATCCAGTTTGTTTGAAACAAATTCAATTTCTATATTTTTGGAAGAGATCGATAAAATTAAAATGACAAATCAGGCCGCAAAGCCATAAGAAAGCCACCCAAAAAACCTTTTGAATCTAATGAGAAGAAAGTCTAATTCCTACACCATATTTCTAAAATTGAAACCACATAGGCACTCGATGACATAGTTTCTTGAGTCATTATAACATCTAGGATGTGGGCTTGAATGAGCCACTTTAGAGTCATTTTTTTTGGGTTGGCCCTAAACCCCCTAATATTCGGAGACAAGACCTTCATTTTCCTTCATGGGAGGGGCCTTTTATCTAAGAAACTTGGATATTATGGTATTTTTTCCACTTAGAATGTCTTCGCTAACCTTAGATTGGGCCTTAGAAAGCAAGGATTTGTGACTGTCATCACTGACAGAAGGAGCATCCATGGCTAGACCACCAGACCCTGAAACATATTCATGTGTCAAGGAAGATGAATAGAGAGCATTTCACTTAACATGGAGGTCAATAGAAACATAGAGCTCGTATGAGGAATGAATGACCTTATAATCTATAGAAGGAGGTTTCCCACAAGAGTTAGATGAAGAGTTGGAACCATAAGGAAAAATCAGATTTGGAAAGACATCATTCTCCTTGACATGAGGCAGCATTTTACAGAGGGAGAGACCTTGAATAGAAGGCACTGGAGACGTTGTTATCAGGGACATAACTTTGGAAAATTTCCCAAGTATATTACCATCATGAAGAATTTTATCATTATTTTTTATAGGAAAAAATGAGGGGGGCTGAAACCACTTACCTAAGGAGGGAGGATGATCACCGTCAGTGTCTTCGATTTTGGAATCCAGAGGATCCTTCTCCCTTAGTCCTGAGGCCTTAATCTACATGTTCAAAAGTTCCCTAATATAAACTTTTTTAGATGATTAGAATTTTTATTTCGTGTGTAATTAGAGGTGAGGTGACTTACCTCATGGAAAGGAAAACAATGAAAGAGAAACTTCCAATAATCAATCTTTTGATTCCATGCAACCTTGTTGAATACCAATTCAATATCCTCTAGGAAACCTTCATTGGGGTTGATCTCCACTTACTTCCATGCCACTCATCCATCTTGCTTTGAAAGGAAAACTTCCTCCCAACAAACAAATTGGCCAATATGATTTCCTATTTTTTCCAACACTGATTTTTTCTAGAATGGTGTTGACCAATATGGGAGGAGGGCCCATTTTTCTTTCATTCACATGGGGCTAAGCGAAGCATCGAAATCCATATTCCACTTTTGAAGCATCAACCTAGATTATCACCAACATTAGTCGGAGGATAGGAGAGTCCTCACTTCATCTACTTTATTGACGATACCACATAATTAAGCTTTAGGAAATATGTGGAATTGCAGAAAAGATTGATAATAAGAACCCAATTGGAATCGATCAAATGTGGTAGAGAAGAAGGTTTAACCACCTTCCTAGCAAACCGACCAATTAGATCCCTATACATAAGTTGTAGAATGTATCAAAGGGGAATATCATCCTCCATTACCATTTAAATATTTGAATTTTGTTGCTTTATAAGCTGTCACATGATGCCTATTGTGATTAGGGCTTGATGAATCCAGAGACGAAGCATGCTTAGTAGAAGGAATCAGGCTTGGAACCTCCAAATGTTGTGCATTATCTGGATGATTTTATGACCAATTAAATAAGCCTTGAGGAAAGTGAGACACTTCCACTATCATGTGAATGGGAGGTGAAACCAATGGGCAATCCTTTATAAAAATAAATCTTCATGGGATGGGTATGCATGCCCACTTTAAGGGTTATACTCACCATAATAAAGTTGTTCATCATCCACAATAAACTCGAGAAGAAAAATGCCAACAAAGACTTAAACTGAGATGAGCGACATGGAAATTGGAAAGTAAAATATGTGAGAATCCGACAATAGAAAAATAGAACCCAAAAAAAGAAAGAAACTCCTTGCCCCCAAGAAACACATATCACAAGAAGACCTCTGAGTGTTTTTATCAATATTAACAACTTATTGTTCATGGTATACCACTTTTTTTCGTTTCTAGTATTACCATCATATTTAGTCCATATATATCAAATATTTATATAATCATTTTTCTTATTTTTTAAATTTATTTAATTTTAGTAAATATTTTATAAATTAATAGTTAAAATGAATTAACTAATTTATTCATTTATATTGTAAAGGTTTTTTAATTTAATATTTTTAATATCAATATTGAATACAATTTTATTTTTAAATATTTCAATTAAAATTATATAATATATATATATATATATAATATATATTATAATATTATATATATTATATATATATATATATATTATATATATTCTAAAATAAATTTATTATTATTTTTATAGTGTAACACATTTTTATTTTAAAATATTAAATATTTAGTATAATTTTATTTTAATATTTTCCAATAAAATTTTAATTTTATATATGTATAAACAAATATATAAATAAATTTTTTATGTTTTTTATTTGTTTATTAGGCAATGTGAGTTTTGAGATGACTAGCATGTTTAACCTATGGCAGCGTTAATCCAAGGGTGTTTAAGCCAAATTTTGAATAAGTGGCCTTTTAACCATAAATTGTCTTAATAGAACAACTCTCCCTTTATATTCTACACCCAATAAAAAATTCCGCTATTTTATATTTATAAAATAATAAAATATTAATTTTTTTGTATTTACTAAATATTTATGATCTATATATTATATATATGATTTTTTTATAAATTTAATAAAAATATAAACATACTATATTATTAATTTTTTTTTTAATTTAATAAAATATAAAACATACTAATATATTTTATAATTATTTTTTTCAAGTAAATTAATAAATAAATATCTAAAATTAAATTATTTGTTTTAATTAAAATTAATAAAAGAATACATGAAACTTATAAAATTAATACATTAGATTTTAAAAAACATATTTTAATTTAATTCGTAAATATAGTAAATAAAATAAGGTATTACTTATTATATTTTTTTTTAATTTAAATATATGAAATTTAATTATTTATTTTAATAAATTAGAATCTAAAAAATGGAGAGCGGGCTTTCGCATTCAAACTCAAAATTTAAATTCAAATTAATATGCCAATTAAATGCATACGTTGTATATCCTGTATGGTATATGCCAACGTTCCTACGGATTGGTGGTGGCAGTGGCGATCAAGACGAAGGTGGCACGAAATTCCTATGGCATAGGAACCTTATATATGTCCATGTATGTATGTGCAGTTGTCAAGGCATCCAGGAGAACGGCCAGGCATGTCCTGTCAAGCTCTTATAATGCATTCAATACCCAACAGGATAGGAAATATGGCTTTCCGTTGTTGGAAAGGCTGTCAGATTCTTTTGGTAACTTGGCGAACCTCCATCACGTGGAGCTCTCCGGCTGCTTAGCTTTGGAGAGGCTGTCAAAGTCCTTCAGTAACTTGATGAATCTCTGACGCATGAAGCTTCTGGGCTACTCGAAGATGGAAAGGCTGCCTGAGGCCCTGGGCAACTTGACGAAGCTTGAACACATCGAGCTGTTTGAGTGCAGAAGTTTGTAGAGGTTGCCGGAGTCCTTCGGTAACTTGAAGAACCTCTTAGGCATGGTGTTGTTTGAGTGCTTCAGGTTGGAGAGGCTGCCAGAGTACCTTGGTAACTTGGAAAACCTCGGGCACCTAGAAATGATTTCGTGGTGGCATTTGCAGAGGCTACAAAAGTCCCTAGGTAACTTGAAGAAACTCGAATCCCTAAAGCTGTGTGAGTGTCCAAGATTACAGGGGCTGCCAGAGTCCCTCGATAACTTAGAGAACCTCCAACACATCGATCTGCATTGTTTGGATGGTTTGGTGAGGCTGCCAGAGTCCCTCAGTAACTTAAAGAACCTCCAACACATTGATCTGCATTGTTTGGATGGTTTAGTGAGGCTACCAGAGTCCGTCGGTAACTTGGGACTCCTTCAAAGCATGAGGGTCTCTTAGTGCAAGAGATTACAAATACTGCCCGAGTCCCTCTGTAACTTGATGAACCTTCAAAGCATGGAGCTGGATAAGTGCGAGCATTTGGAAACTCTACCAGAGTCCCTCGGTAACTCGACGAACCTGAAAAGCATCAAGCTTTTACGGTTAAGGAGTTTGGGGAGGCTGCCAAAGTCCCTCAATGACTTGATGAACCTCAGACACATGGAGTTGTCTAGTTGCGCAAGTTTGGAGAGGCTACCAGAGTCACTTGGTAACTTGACAAACCTCGAGCACATGAAGTTGATTTGCTGCGAAAGTTTGGAGAGGCTACCAGAGTCCTTGGGTAACTTGTCAAACCGGACGAGGACTTTTGCTCTAGCAAAAGACTTCAAGGCAAACACCATCTCATCAAATGTGATTGACCTTCAAATATTCTCATTATCTTCCTCGTTGAACATTTAAGGGTAAGTATGAATGACCTTTAACTGATTATCCATGTCCACCACTTCTCTGGGCTAGTAAAGATTTCCAAAAATGTGAACAACCTCATTTTGAACATCCTTGAGCTCCCAAATTATATTTTTCCCTCCTTTAATTTGTAGCAGATTTGTTTTTTTCTGTTGTTGTATTTTTAGCACCCCATAAATTTAGATGACACAACTTTTTAGCCTTCATTCCTCTTGATATTTTAGGATCATCCTCTTACACCTCTCTAGAGCTAAATCCAATTCCTTCTCACCAATAGAGAAAAAACCCAAAGAAGATAAAACAAACATATACAAAAGTTTTATCAATCTCAATTAATTCATTAATACATAATACATAATCTCTTTTTTTCCCTTATCTATTGCCTCACCATCTTCTTTAATCCAATTAACTTATGGCTTATGACATTCATCCGAAAGACCCCTTGAAAATTGAGCTACTTAGCCCACATGGACTGAGCCATACTCTTAAAATCCTTATCTTCAAGCCATGTGATTGAATTTGTAAGGAATTCCTTTCCCATAATTAACCACACACCACTAAAGAAAAATCGGTTCACGATAAAAATAGTCTCTATGGAGCAACCTATGAACGAAAGAGAACCAAACAACTCAATCAGGTTTTCATGGATCAAGGAATGATCTAATCAATTGGCAAGCACATCTAGACTAGTATGCTCGTTCCTCCAAGTTCGAATAAGTGGCATCAACATATATCTACCAAGTTGTTAAATCCGAACAACTCCTTAAAGTATCCCCCCAATGGGTCCAACTTGCATTTTGCCCCAAATCTCTTTTCGCATCCACTGCCAGATTTGGGTCACCAGCCAAAATAAGGGAACTAATATTTAGTAAACCACAGAAATCCAATCTCTCCCAAAACTACTATCTTGAATGATCAGGGACATATACCTTTAAAATATGGAATCGAAACTTTGATCCCCTGACAAAACCCGAAAGCAATATACCTGTAAAAGATTTGTATGCCAAGAAGTTAATAACCTGAGGGTCCCAAAAATTAGCCAAGCCCCAAGATAGACCAAGGGCACCGGAAAACTTTAATAGATATGGTCACGCCTTTCCCCCAAGCACCATTGAATCTTGAAGAAGAATGATCAAGGGATAAAGAAGGGATTTCCATTTCGAGACTTTCCCCAGACCTAAGATATTCAAGGACATAATTTTCATAATGTGTCTTTTCTAGGGGGCATATAACCTCTAAGAGCCCAAGCTATAAACATCACAGAAGGAGAAATTTTTCAATATCTTAACCATCTGAGAAATTAAAGAAACATTTGGGGAGGCTATACCTTTGGACAAGGCCTTATTAAGCTTAGCCTAATGGTTCTTTTTGATAGTAACATTTAATCGAGAGTTAGGGCTAACAGTGAAGCTTGTTGTTAGGTACATAGCTGAATGTATGGAAAGAGGCACCAAATCTAAATTTGAACTTCGTTTCAGAAACTCAATATCACTCCCAATATAATTTCTTGGGGAGAGGTTCCTTGAAAACGAACCAAACTGAATAACCGGGGAATGTAGTTATGAAAAAGGAAGATTGTTTCCATGCTCATCATCTTCTTAGAGTGATGTATTTTTATTTTATTTTTTATCAGAAAAAAAAAGAAGGTAATTTCATTCATAAAATGAGTGAAGATTATTATTTAGATACTCGAACAATGTGTATTCCAAGGCCAAAAAATATTTGAAAAGAACAGTTGTAAGCTATTTTTTTCCTATTTCCCATTCATTTCAACATTTGTCACTTTAGTAAAGTAACAAGAACATAGAACAAAAACACATAAGATAATAGTCATATAGGGGTCGTGACAAGTCTATCAAGCGTGAACAGAAAAAAATGACAATGCGTTTGATACTAGGTAGAAAAGAAAGGACTGAAAAAATCTAAAAAAACATATTGATTTGTTTTCTGCATGTGGAGTTATGTTGCTACTTTTCTATGTGGATATTCCATGAATGTCTTGTGCTAGAATTTCGATGTTTTTCCATTGATCTACTCTGTTATTTGTCCATAACTAGGCCTTCTTTTGAAAGGTGATCAACAATCTTATTCTTCTCTCTGTAAATCTGAGAGTAGGAGAAAAAAGTGAAAGAGTTAGTAAGTCTCACAACTTCCTCGAGAATAGGCATAAGAGTAATGTTTCTACAAACTTGAGTTTTCTTGATCTAATTGGTTTTTGGCATGGAATCCCCAAGCATTTGTAGTTGTGTGCATCCCTTCTCTAAGGAGAACAATAGCAAATGTTTGAAGGCTAGGATCTCCTCTTAGTTGTTGATGGTCGAAGCACATTTTTCCATCAAAACCCATTTTTACCTAGAAAAAATGTGCTTCTAAGAGATAAAGGATGAATCCCCAACACTATACAGACTATTATTTATAGAGGTTCCATCAAAATAGGCCCATGGCCTAGATTGATCACAAGTTCCGTTATGATTACTTTGGGGTGAGTCAAACATTTTACCTGAGGGGAATGACTTGAAATAGCCATAACATCTACAACAATGTTGTCAAACATTGATGTCTTATCTTGAAATGTTTCCTTGTTTCTATCTAATCACACCCCCCAAAAAATGATTAGATGGACTGCTTTGATAGATTGGATCCTCCAAATATGCGCTTTCCCATGAAGCTTTGTGACCCAAAGCTATCATGCCTTCTTTCCACACTCGTTGATAGAGAGGGCATGTCATAAACAAAATCTGGATAGTTTCATCATTATTTTTACATAAGGGGCACCACCTCGACCCAATCATAAATAAGCTCTACTAAAAAATATCCCAGGTTGGAACCTTCTTCACCATTAAACACCACATTAGAATTTTTTCCTTAGCAGTAAATATTGTTTTCCATGTCACTTTCCACCACCATTTCTGTTTAAATGTGACTCTCTCATCCAATTGGTAGATGTGGAATGTAAATTCCCTTAGGGGTAATGCTCCAGATTAGATCGCCATCTATGTATATCAATCTTATGTGGCCATCGAACAAGGCTTGCAAGAAGTTGAGCCAAGCATCATGATACTCCTCTTCAAGACCCAAATCGTCAACAGATAACCGTCCCTATCTCAAAATAAATGAGTCACTTGGGCTAACAATATGAACAAGTTTAAAATAACCTTTGTCCCTAAGAATTTCAATGAGTTGAGGGGCCATCATGTGTCTCTGGCTGTTGCTAAGATATGGGTTGAGGCCAAGCCTCTCTCTATCACCCCTGCCAACTTGCCATGACATCCCTTGACTAGTAATGTCAAAATGGTTTAGAACAACACTCCAAGTAATATAGATGTTAATTCAAGGCATATCAGCCCTTCTTATCAACTCTTCCATTGGCTTGGAGAAATATACTTGTGACAAAAAACTAATGTCTATAAGTTGTTTGAACAGATCAACCTCCATCCACATGTTCCCACCAGGTCTTTTGCAAATAAGAAAATGCTCTTCAGGCCCCATACTCCCAACAATTTAGGAAGGAAAATTGAATCCCATTTGACGTAATGAAACACCCCCAGGTCTTGCTTCGTAGTCCAAAGTAAATTTGAGTAAATTCATTTTACTTTTTCCAACACACATTTAGGGATCCATGCCGGAGATGCCCAATACACAGGTATGGCTTTAAGCATATATTTAATTAGGACTAAATGAACCACCCTAGAGAGCCATCATAGGCATCAATTCTTTAGGTGTTTTTCCACTTCGGCTATAAGCCACTACTAATGAGGTTTGTTGTATAAATTGGGTTTTAGGTGAGATCCCAAGTACTTCAGGCCAACCCCTTAAGGCTTGGAATCATAAGGGAGAATATGGGTAATGTTGTGGACCTCCTCAACATTCAAATTATGGTAATATATGGTGGACTTATGGGAGTTGATTTACATGCCAGTAGCCTTCCTAGATAGAGAAATAAGTTCCCAAAATTCATTTATCTCCCTTAAGGATCCACTGCTGAATATGAGAAGATCATCAACAAAGAGGAGGTGTGTGATGGCATTAGATAATTTTTTAGGTCTAAAATGGGCCTCCTAAAGAATATTACAAAACAATAGTGAAAGTGATTAAATAAGATTAGATTACCTCATCAAGTTTTAGAGGGAAAAAAATCCAACTTGTATTTTCAACTTATCTCCCTACGATTTGATTCAAATTTTGAGCGAGAGAACTCATTAGATGTAGAATTTAATTTTTCACCCAAGGATTACCGATGTTGTATAGTTTCGGTGGACCCTACTACACAAAAATGTGAAATACACGAAAAAAATGATTGCAAACATGAAAAAAGGTGATTGCAATAATGGTTTTTCATGTATTTCACATTTTTCGTGTAGTAGGGTCAATCGAAACTATGCAACATGGGTACTCCTTGGATGAAAAATCAAATTATATATCCAACGAGTGCACTTGCTCGAAATTTGAGTCAAATTTTAGGGAGATAAGTTGAAAATGCGAGTTGAAAATATAGTTTTATTTTTTATTTTATCTTTTTACCTTTTTACTTCAAAAATGGTGAATCATCCCCCACGGTTGACCTCATCATTTTGAATCCTATTGGTTCTTATAAAGTTGATTTTTGTTGTACATTTTTATTTTGAGGCCCATTTTTTTCCTCAAAATTTCTCTAATGCCAACGTGTAAGCAATAAATAACCTTTGAAAGTTCCCATGCCTTTTCACTTCTAGAAAGAGTCGAATTAATCCTTCAACAACAAGCAAGAATAATAAGGGAGAGATGGGAAACCCCTGTTGCAACCCTCTATGAGCTTGACAAAAGGGAGAGGGTGCACCATTTTACAAGGACACCAAATGATACCGATTGATTGTAGCTCATAACCGAGTTGATATAGTCAAGATTGAAGGCCACATGGGTAAGGAGGAGCCTAATATAAATCTAGTTGACTTTGTCAAATAATTTATATAGGTCAATTTGGAAGACAACCCCCTTTAGATCTAGAGTTTTGATGCTATGTAGACCCTCCAATGGAAATCCAATGGCCCCATGGATCTGCCACCCCTCTAGAAAAGAAAATTGTTCATAGGATATGGACTTGGAGAGGATAGACTTGAGTCTGGAAGTGATGATTTTGGTGACGATTTTGTAGATTGTGTTGCAAAGAGAGGTGGGGCAAAAATCAGGGAAGGAGAGATGATGATCCACTTTAGGGATAAGGTCTATGAAGGTTGAGTTAAAGGCAAGGTTAAATCTTTCTTGATTTTTCAACTACCGCCAAAAGGTTAGATCCTTGAATTTCATATAGTACCAAAAATAATTCCACAACTTACCCATCTAACCTAGGGCTCTTGTCTTTATGAAAACTGACACTAGTTTTATCTCTTCCTCAGAAACCTCCTCCATTATCGCCTTGCTTTCCTCACCATCAATCATTCTGGGAAAAATTTGGGCAATATGAATAACTTTAACAATTATGGCTTCTGCAAGAGGTTGAAAGAGGTTTTCAAAGTGATTCTTTCCTTTTGTAGTGAAAACTTCTAA
This sequence comes from Pinus taeda, assembly GCA_000404065.3. Taxonomy (NCBI): domain Eukaryota; kingdom Viridiplantae; phylum Streptophyta; class Pinopsida; order Pinales; family Pinaceae; genus Pinus; species Pinus taeda. The sequence continues at coordinate 37,996 of APFE030937395.1, read as the reverse complement.
GGAAGATACTTCTTTGGCTTCACCATCTTGAAGAATCCAAATAGTGTTAGTCATCTTTCTACCCTAATAGCAAAAGCCTAAAAAAATGGTGTTTTTATCTCTGCTCTTAAGCTAGATGGCTCTACTTTTGAGATGTCACTCCTCCTCCTAGGAAAAAAGGATATTGTTTTTCCTTTTTTCAAGGTTTATGAGGACCCCTCGAGATCCAGGGGAGCTAAATAATTCCTCCTCAGTATTGGCTATGTCTTGGAGTTACCCCTCAATAGTCTCAAGGTCTTAGATTTCAACCGTTTTCTTCCTTTTGGATCACTCCTTTGTCTTCTATTTTATAAGCTTCAAGTTCCATTCAAATTGGGAACATCACTAGCTCCTAAATGAGTGTCAAAGGGACGATGTTACCCAAAAGGAGGACATCATCCACAAATATTAGATGAGTGATAGAAAGATTTTTTTGTAATCCTCACACCTCAGAAAGACCCACATGAGTGAGCTACATATATCATTATGTTGATGCCATTTATGACCAACAAAAATAATAGAGGGGGAAGAGAACAACACTTTCCTAACCCTCTAAAGGCCTTAAAAAAGAAAGAAGGCTCTCGATTGATAAAAACAATGAAATTAATAGACGAGATGCAGGCCATTATCGAATCAACGTTCCTCATATAAAGGCTTATCTTATGTAGAACCATACATAAAAAAATCCCATCCAACACAATCATATGCCTTGACTAAGTCAAGTTTCAATAAACAAACATCCTTCTTTTTAATCTCAATGGAATGCAAACATTCTTGTGTAATAGCCACCGCATCCTGAATTTGTTGTTGTTTAAAGAACTCGAATTGCTCAAACTTGATAAATTTACACTAATTGTCTTTTAATCTATTTGCTATGATCTTTTATACATTGATTTACAAAGAGAAATGGGCCTAAAATCCATGAAAGAAGAAGCATTTGAGCCTTTAGATATCAAAGCAATAAATGTAGAATTCAATGCTCTAGAAATGAAATAGGATGTCCTCGATTCCTCATCTAATAGGAGCAGATCATGTCCCATGACATCCATGATATGGAGGAATAATTCCACTAGCCAACTATCCAGACCAGGAATTTTGTCCCTAGAAAAAGACTTTAAGGCAAACACCATCTCATCAAATGTGATCGGCCTTTCAATATTCTCATTATCTTCCTTGTTGAACATTTAAGGTTAAGTATGAATGACCTTTAACTGATGATCCATATCCACCACTTCTCTAGGCTAGTAAAGATTTCCAAAAATTTGAACAGCCTCATTTTGAAGATCCTTTTGTGAAAAAACAATTCTACCATTGACATCCTTGAGCTCCCAAATTGTATTTTTCCCTCTTTCGATTGGTAGCAGAGTGATTTGGTTTTTGTATTTTTATCACCCCATAAATCTAGATGACACAGTTTTTTATCCTTCATTTCTCTTGATATTTTAGGATCACCCTCTTACGCCTCTCAAGAGCTAAATCCAATTCCTTCTTAGCAGTAGAGAAAAAACCCCAAGAAGATAAAAAAAATATATCTAGAAGTTTTATCAATCTCAATTAATTCATTAATACATAATACATAATCTCTTTTTTCCCCTTATCCATTGCCTCACCATCTTCTTTAATCCAATTAACTTCCGGCTTACGACATTTATCCGAAAGACCCCTTGAAAATTGAGCTACTTAACCCACATGGACTGAACCATAGTCTTAAAATCCTTATCTTCAAGCCATGTGATTAAATTGGTAAGGAATTCCTTTCCCATCACTAACCACACACCACTAAAGAAAAATCGCTTCACGATTAAAAAAAAATCCTCTATGGAGCAACCTATGAACGAAAAAGAACCAAACAACTCAATCAGGATTTCATGGAACAAGGAATGATCTAATCGATTAGCAACTGCATCTAGACTAGTATGTTTGTTCCTCCAAGTTAGAATAAGTGGCATCGACATAGTATATACCAAGTTGTTAAATCCAAACAACTCCTTAAAGTATCCCCCCAACGGGTCCAACTTGCGTTTTTCCCCAAATCTCTTTCGCATCCACTGCCAGATTCGAGTCACCAACCAAAATAAGGGAACTAATATTTAGTAAACCACATGAATCCAATCTCTCCCAAAACTAATATCTCGAATGATCAGGGGCATATACATTGAAATATAGAATCGAAACTTTGATCCCCTAACAAAAATCGAAATCAATATACCTGCAAAAGATTTGTATACCAAGAAGTTAATAACCCAAGGGTCCCAAAAATTAGTCAGGCCCCTTGATAGACCAAGGGCATCCCTAGGGAAAACTGTAATAGATATGGTCACACCTTCCCCCTAGGCACCAAGGACACTTGAAGAATAATGATTGAGGGATGATGAACATTAATCAAATAACGAAGGGATTGCCATTTCCAAACTTTCCCTAGACCTCATATATTCAAGGACATAATTTTCATAATGCATATTTTCTAGTTGGCATAAAACCTCTAAGAGCCCAAGTTGCAAACATCATAGAAGGAGAACAGTTTTCAGGATCTTAACCATTCGAGAAATAAAGAAACGTTGGGGGAACTATACATCCAGACAAGGCCTTATTAAGCTTGGCCTAATGGTTTTTTATGATAGTAACATTCCATTGAGAGTTAGGGATAACAGTCAAGCCTATTGTTGGGGACATAGCTAAATGTATGGAAAGAGGCACCAAATCTAAATCTGAACTTCATTGCAGAAAATCAATATCACTCCCAATATAATTTCTTGGGGAGAGGTTGCTTGAAAGTCATCCAAACTAAATAACCAGGGAATGTAACTATGAAGAAGGAAGATTATTTCCATGTAGAGAAGTAGAACCAGATACCCCATGGAAACCCCACGGAAAGATGGTCCAATAATAGGAGAATAATTGCGAAGAGGGGGGAGAGATGAAAAGATCGAAGAGACCCCAATAGGTCCAATTCAGAGCTTGGGATTTGCGCTAGGAGAGGGATGTCTAAGAACCGTCACCTCAGGATCGTGGAAAAAAATTTCACCAACTGAAACGGGACCAACTTCAATAGAATCAAACATGGAATTATTTAAAACAAGGGGATTAACATAACTCGGCTTACATTGCATACATTATTTTAACAATAACTTAACCGATACTAAATCCACATCGTTTCTAACAGGAGGGAGGAAATACAGAGCAAATTATTCAGTACCTAGAGTCGTGAAAATTCTATCCAACGTGAATAGAAAAAAATGACAATACATTTGATACTAAGTAAAAAAGAAAGGACTAAAAAATCTCAAAAAACATATCGATTTGTTTTTTGCTTGTGGAGTTATGTTTCCACTGTTCTATGTGGATATTCCTTGAATGTCGTGTGGTAGAATTCCCATGTTTTTCCATTGACCTACTCTATTATGCACCAAAAATATTTTCCAAAACTAGGCCTTCTTTTGAAAGGTGATCAACAATCTTATTCCTCGCTTTGTAAATGTGAGAGTAGGAGAAACAAGTGAAAGAAATAGTAAGTCTCACAACTTCCTCAAGAATAAGCATAAGGGTAATGTTTATGCAAACTTGAGTTTTCTTGATCTAATTGATTGTGAGCATGGAATCCCCAAACATTTGTAGTTGTGTGCATCCCTTCTCTAAGGAGAACAATAACAAACATTTGCAAGTCAGGATCTCCTCTTGGTTGTTGGTCCCATGGTCGAAGCACATTTTTTCATCAAAACCCATTTTTACCTAGAAAAAATTTGCTTCTAAGAGATAAAGGATGAATCCCCAACACTCTACAAACTATTATTTATAGAGGCTTCATCATAATAGGCCCATGTCCTATATTGATCAACAAGTTTTGGTTTGATTACTCTAGGGGGAGCCAGACCTTCTTCCTGAGGGAAATGACTTAGAATAGCCATAAAATCTACAACTATAGAAAATCTTGTAGATTCACAAGCTCATGCAATGTACTAAAGCGTAGGAAAAGAATCTACTTCTACTTTCAACGAGCAAAAGCTAATAGATTGATGAAAACAATATGAACATGAAGAAGATAAATCAATGGCACATAACACAAGATGTATCTGGAGAAAGCCACCGCTCAAAACTCCACTGTCTGTATTGCATATATCAGAAATATGAGTGAATATACAAAGCTCGTTCTCACTAGAACAATTCTGCACAAGTATGCTAACTCTCTTAGCTCACAAGCTAGCCCTTAGCCAACACTTAACCAATTTTGCAGCTCTCCAAGCCCCTAATTATTGCATAATTCCTAGGATGAATAGAATGTATTTAAAGGAATTCACGCTTCCAAAATTGCACAATCCAAACATAGGATCAATCTCTGATGCATGCATGATATTTACACTCCAATAAATAATACAACTGATAGTACATTGTCTGTGCACTCTAGTCTTAACTGGATCTTTCTCCAAATAGACATGCATGAGTTTCTGATGAGGGAAACTTCAGTTAACTAGAGTGACACTTGTGGATGCACTGGTGCACCAACTGACTATTAACTCTCTATTAGTTCCTCAAACAATTTGGAACTAATTTAACTGAACTTAACTCAGTAAACTGAGTGATCTAACTTCCAACTCAATTTAAACTCATATTGGACCCCTAAAAATTAGGTAGAACGTATACATGACTAAAAAAAGACTTCCAACTCAAAATTCCTAAGCTAATTAAGTTAATAAACTTAACTAACTATTAAAAAGTTGCTATGAGAATAAAATTCAATTTTAATTCTCAGTTTAATTCAAGGACAAATTTTAAACTAGAATTCCTTGTTTCAATTTCTCAACACTCCCTCTCAACAAGAAATGGATTATCAGCTACCCCAATCTTGTCTCTGTGAAACTCGAATTTACATATTGACATTTCCTTTGTCAAAATGTCAGCGCCTTGCTCCTCTATGTGAATGTACTCTAACAACATAATCTGCTTCAATACACAACCTCTAAGATGATGATATCGAATATCAATATTCTTGGACCAATCATGAAAAACTAGATTTTCAGAGAGTTTGATACAACTTTGCTTATCACGGTAAATCACAGTTGAATTCATCTAATGACCAAAAAAACCAACCGGGATCTTCCTCATCTAGATGGCCTCACATGCTACCTGACTCGCAATCATGTACTTTGCCTCTGCCGAATTGAGTGCAAACGATCTTTGTTTCTTGTTGTACCAAGAAATTGTCACTGACCCAATACTGAAGATCCCTCTTGATTTTCTCTTCCTATCGGATGGAATCCCTACCCAATTTGCATTGGTGAAGTCTTGAAGCTTCACTCCCTCTGTTCGTATGTACCATAATCAATACTGGGAAGTGCCCCTAGGGTATCTCAACACATTCTTTGTCGCTTTCCAATACAACTTGGTAGGCCTAACCATTGCTTGACTAAGTTGGTTAAATGCATAACACATATCTGGTCGTATGTTCACCAAGTACATGAGTGAACCCACAAGCTGCCTATAAACAATAGATTCCACTACTTTCCTTGGAGTAGCATCCTCCTTCCTCTAGTTACCTGCTATAGGAGTCTCCATGGGTTTTCTTCTCTCCATGTGGAATTTCCTGAGTATCTCGTCGGCATACTTTCCCTGAGACACAAACAAATTCCCATCCCCATGCCAAGAAAGTAACACATGAGCCCCATGTCCTTCATCTCAAACTCTCTTGTAAGGTCCTCCTTGAAAGATTTGATCAACTGATCATGACCTATCAGTATGACATCATCAACATAAAGTATAATGATCAAAAATTTATCTTCAACCACTATGTGGTATAGGTTCTCATCCACTTCACTCTTCGAGAATCCCAACTCAGTGAAGTAGTTATCTATCTTGGTGTACCAAGCACAGGGTGCTTGCTTCAGCCCATGAAATGCTCTCTTGAGCCAGCACACATGCGAATCATGGTCAAATGTCTCAAAACCTTCAAGCTGCTCTATGTACACCTCTTCCTCAATCATGCCATTAAGGAAGGTTGTCTTCACATCCATATGATGTATCTTACAACCCATATATGTTGATAGTGCCAATATAGATCTGATTGACGAGTACCTTACAACATGAGCAAAGGTCTCATAATAGTCAATCCCCTCTACCTGTGAAAAGACACGGGCCACAAATCTATCCTTATGCTTCTCCAAACTACCATATTCTACTTGCTTTACCTTGTAAATCCAACAAGAGCTCACCACTATCTTGTCTTCTGGTATTGGGACCACATCCCAAACATTTTTACGAACTATGGAGTCATACTCTTCCACCATGGCATCAACCCAAACTAATTGCTACACTACTTCTTTAAAGGAAGATGGCTCTGTCACAACACATTCACCCATAAGAGACATGTATCTAGTATACCTCTTAGGTGACCTCCTCTACCTGCGCTAAGAAGTGGGTGATCCCATATTCTCCTGTGCATCATCCAACAATTTGTCAGCCTCTCTGGTGTGCTTTCTTCCCTCTATGGAAGACTCTGCCTGAGTGGATGTCTCCACTCCTAGATCCTATGCATATGGTTGCTCCACATCAATCTAAGGCTCCTCAACCTTAGGAGCTAAAATATCCTCATCCACATGTAGCTTAAGTTCCCTCTCAAGGGAAACTCGCATGACATTCTCCTCATCGAATCTGACATCCCTGTGAACCACTGTCATCCTACTAGTCGAAAAGTACACCTAATAGTTGTGAGGTGTATCAGTGTACCCCACAAATATGCCCAAATCCACTGTGGGCTCAAGCTTCTTTCGTGCATATTTGGTCACATGGAAATATATTGATGACCGAAAAATCCTAAAGTGTCCAACATTTGACCTCTTACTTGAATAAGCCTCGTCTAGTGTCTTCATCTCAAGTATCCGATGTGGGCTACAGTTATGAACATAAACCATTGTTTTGCATGCCTTAACCCACAAGTTTAGTGGTAGGCCTCGATCATGCAACATCACCCTCGTTGCCCCTACTATAGTTTTGTTCTTCCTCTCGGTCACCCCATTTTGGCGAGGGTTATGGAGTGCTATCAACTCCTGTTTAATCCCTTCCGCTGCACGAAAGTTCTTAAACTTGTTTGAGACATACTCAACACCATTATCACTCCATAGAGCTTTAACCTTCTTGCCTGACTCTTTCTCCACCAATTCTTTAAACTCACAAAACTTTGTGAAGGTTTGATCCTTTTTCTTCATGAAAAATATTGAGCATTTACGAGAATAGTCATTAACAAATATAACATAATACATGTGTTTAGTCATGGATGTTGTAGAGAATGGTCCACACACATCTAAATGGACTCTCTCTAGAATAGCCTCTGAATGACTGTCTCTCTTGTGAAAGGAAGACTTTGTGTATTTTCCCAAAGTACACCACTTGCATATATCAACTTTCTCAAGTGTACCTTTGGGAATACCAGTAGAGATCTGCTGCAATATCTTCAAAGCCCCATGATACAAGTGGCCCAATCACCTATGCCACAACTCACCAACATCGTCTCGTCTCTACACCATTTCTTCTTTTGTGCTCAAATAAACACACTCCTCTACCTCCAACTTATATAGATTCTTCACCCAAATCTCTATCTTCTTTACTTGACACATGGCTATGCGTGAAAGGAATTCCTTTCCTTTCGAGAATATCACATCATAGCCTCTATGCTCAAGCATGGAAATGGATACCAAGTTCTTCTTCAGCCGGGGAACATACATAACATTATTCAAGGTGAGTGGAGCCCCATGCTCCCTCTGAAAATTAATCGTTACCAATCTAGTAACACTATACTTCCCGTTGTCACCCATCTCGATATGCATATGGAGATCTTTCTCCTCCAGGTCACTAAATAACTCTTTGTCGCTAGTCATGTGGAATGAAGCTCCACTATCTAAGTACCATACACTTCCCATCATATATGACACCATGCATGTAATGAGGGAAAAGTCCAATTCAATTTGAGAGGCCAAAGCCTCACCCACCGCTCCTCTTGAGGACTTCTTCTTGGACTTCATGAGTGGACAATTTGCAGCAAAATATCCCAACTCATGACAAGGAAAGCACTTAATTTTTGTCATGTCTTTCTTCTTACCTCCATGATAAGAATCCAATTTGGAATGGGAAGCTTTCCCTTTCCCTTCTTTGCCTTAATCGCTAAGGCACAATTCTCTTCATCATCAATCTTTGATGAAGAGCCATCCCTAGTGTTCCTCGTGATCTCCTCCTGCATCAAATCTGACCACAATCGTTCCCAATCTGAAAGCTTCTCCCGACCATTGATAGAGTCTTGATAACTATGCCAACTCTTTGGGAGTCCTAGAAGAGAAATAATCACCATATCATCCTCAAAAACTGTGATTCCAACACTTCCAAGTTCATCATGACACTGAGTGAACTTGGTCAAGTATTTTGGAATCATCTCGCCTTTCTCTATTTTTATTTTTTGAAGTTTTTCCTTCAATTCCAATTTCCTTTGGGTACTATTGTTTTTCTACAATTCTGTCAATATTTTCCACACAGCCTATGGAGTTTCCTTCCCATGGAGACTTGAAACAATGTGGCCTTGAAATCCCTCAAGGATTATCTGCCCTTCCTTCGCCACACACTTCTTCCATTCAACCAAATTTTGTGCATCTGATGCTGATGGCTTAGGAATTTCTTGATCAACGAATTCCTTCAATCCATTATCATCTAACATAGCCTCCATTTTGTCCCTCCATGCTATAAAATTCGAGCTGCCTTCCAAGGCATACTCGAGCCGCACATCGTAGAACACCATCGACCAATCCTGAAGTATGTGTTGCAAATTTGAATTTCACACGAAACCCAAAAATCAAAACTTTGAAATCTCCTCTAGTATATTGTTCTCTGCTCCAATACCATGTAGAAAAATCCTTTAGATTCACAAGCTCATGCAATGTACTAAAGCACAAGACAAGAATCTACTTCTACTTTCAACCAGTGGAATCTGATAGATTGATGAAAACAATATGACCAAGAAGAAGATAAATCAATAGCACATAACACAAGATGTATCTGGGGAAAGCCACTACTCAAAACCCCACTATCTGTATTGCATATATTAGAAGTATGAGTGAAGATACAAATTGTGTTCTCACTAGAAAATTTCCGCACAAGTATGCTCAACTCTCTCAACTCACAAGCTAGGTCTTGGCCAAAAATTAGCCAATTCTGCAGCTCTCCAAACCCCTAATCTCTTGCATAATTACTAGGATGAATAAACCACATTTAAAGGGAATTCATGCTTCCAAAATTGCGCAACCCAAACATAGGATTAATCTTTGATGCATGCATGATATTTACACTCCAGTAAATAATACAACTGATAGTACATTGTCCCTGCACTCTAGTATCGACTAGGTCTTTCTTAGAATCAACATTAATGAGTTTCTGATGAGGGGATATTCAGTTAAATAGAGTGACACTTGTGGATGAATTAATGCACCAACTAATTGTTAACTCTCTATTAGTTCCTCATATAGTTTGGAACTAATTTAATTGAACTTAACTGAGTAAACTAAGTGATCTAATTTCCAACTCAATTTAAACTGATACTAGACCCCTAAAAATTAGGGAGAACATATACATGACTACAGAAAGACTTTCAACTTAAAATTCCTAAGTTAATTAAACTTAATTAACTATTAACAAGTTTATATGAGAATATAATTCTTTTTAATTCTCAATTTAATTCAAGAACAAATTAAACTGGAATTTCCTATTTCCATTTCTCAACAACAACAATGTGATCAAACACTAATGTCTTAACTTGAAACATTTCCCTGTTTCTATCCGACCACAACCCCCAAAAAATTATTAGAGGGGCTATTTTGATAGAATGAATCCTCCAAATTTGCGCCTTCTCATGAAGCTTTGTGACCCAAAGCTATCACACCTTCTTTCCACACTTGTTGATAGAAAGGGCATATCATAAAAAAATTATGGATAGTTTCATCATTATTTTTACAAAAGGTGCACCACCCTGACCCAACCATAAATAATAACTACTAAAAAATATCCCAAGTTGGAACCTTCTGCACCATTAAACACGAAATTAGAATTTTTTCCTTAGCAAGAAATATTTCTTTCCATGTCTTTTTCCACCACCATTTCAGGTCAAATATGACTCTCTCATCTAATTGGGAGATGTAGCCAAGCTTTGGCATGTAAATTCCCTCAGGGGTAATGCTCCAAATTAGATCGTCATCTCTGTATGTCAGTCTTATGTGGCCATCGAACAAGGCTTGCAAGAAGTTGAGCCAAGCATCACGATACTCCTCTTCAAGACCCAAATCTTCAGCAAATAACCATCCCTATCTCCAGATAGATGAGTTGCTCGGGCTAATAATATGAACAAGTTTAGAATAACCTTTGTCCCTAATAATTTCAATGAGATGAGGGGGCATTAAGTGTCTATGGCTACTGCTAGGATATGGGTTGAGTCAAATCATCTCTCAGTCACCCCTGCCAACTCGCCATGCCACCCCTTAACTAATAATGTCAAAATGGTTTAGAACAATGCTTCAAGTAATAGAGATGTTGGCTCGAGGCATATCAACCCTTCCTATCCACTCTTCCATTAGCTTGGAGAAATATACTTGTGACAAAAAAATAATGTCTATAAGTTGTTTGAAGAGATCAACCTCCATCCACATTTTCCCACCAAGGATTTTGCAAATAAGAAAATGTTATTTAGGCCCCATCCTCCCAATAGTTTAGGAATGGAAAATGAATCCCATTTACCTAAGGTAACACCCCTAGGTCTTGCTTCCTATCCCAAAGGAAATTTGAGAAAATTCATTTGATTTTTTCCAACACACATTTAGGGATCCATGCTAGAGATGTCCAATACATAGTTATGGCTTTATGAATAGATTTAATTAGGACTAAATGAACCACCCTAGAGAGCCATCACAGGCATCAAGACTTCAATTATTTTTCCACTTTGGCTATAAGCCATTACTAGTATTTTTTGTTGTAGCAATTGGGTTTTAAGTGAAAGCCTGTTGGGACGAGGTCCCCTTGGGTCAATTTTGGGCCAAAAGCCCAAGTTTTATTGTAAAAAGTGTAAAGTCTCTGCAAGTTGTGGTCACAGAGTGTAGATAGTAAAGCGTCATAAAGGGCTTTACCCTTAGAGTCTTAGAGAGTCTAAAGGAAAAGTAGAGAAGGACAGATGAAGACGAATGTAAGTGGTCAATAGAATAAAGAGCGAAGAAGTCAGAGTAGAAGAGAGGATTTGCAACTGTGTGCGCCAAGGCCTAGAGTAGAGTCCGCAACTAAGTGCGTGGACTCCTACAGCTGAGTGCGCAGGGAAGTCTTGGGTCTATAAGAGGAAATGAAGTATTAATAAAGAGATTATTCCATAAATTCTTGTGTTTATCTATTTCCTTCTGTTATGATTGAATGCGCTATTATGTTATGATGAATGATGGGTTTATAAATTAATACTATATTGATGTGCAATTTTACATGATTTATATTGTCATATGAACGCAAGTAATTATATCTGTTTACGTGAAGAATATCTTGTTGTATGTTAAATTTATCGAAAACTTAAGCTGATTTGGGTAAATAAGAGATTAAGGGTAATCAGAGAGGTGTGTAAGTGGTTGATTCACTTGTTTAGGGTTCGCGAAAGATAGTCGTAAACGTTCGTGGAGGTATAGAATCTGATTAAGGGAAGTTATATTGATAAGCTCTCAAGGATTATATATCTGCGTGAAGGTAGGTTTAGAGCATAAAACAACATTACACTAATCTCTGGGTGTGGAAACTTGGTTCCACCATCCCCCCATACTGATTCGGGTGAGACTTCAGTCCATGTTCCGTGGGTTGATGCCAAAAGGGCTAGTAATGTAGGGATTTATTTGGAAAAAATAACTCTGAACTTGGGTTAGGACCCACTAAGCCAACAAATGGTTCCGTTATCGAGACCAGGATCTGCATAAAGAGATGTGTGATTTCACATCATTGAAATCCAACAAAGAAAGAAATTGAGGACTAGTTGGATAGAAAGATCCACGAATTCACAACATAAGAAAACATAAATCCGCGATTGACGAAAGAATAGTGGTTGGACAAGTATCTATACACAGAGATACATGAAATTTTCTTTTGTTCCAACCCGGTCGAACTATATGAGTGGATCTCTAAATTAGCAGACGACCAAGGCACAGGGGCTTCACTGGGGGAGCAGTACCATACCACGTGGGTTCATATTGGGGGATATATATTGAGGAAAAAATGGCATAATATATTGGGGGATATATGGGGGTAAAGGGTTTTTATATTGGTAGGTATACAAAATGGAGCTTCAAGTCAATGAAAAAATATAAAGGGGTATAAAAAATGTTAATGAAAAAATGGATACCCACAATATCTAGTGGAAGTAGGGGTTTTTTAAATTGGGAAGGCGTATTGGGTTTGTATTGGTAAGGGGTTAAATAATGTGATTACTAGGGGTATTTTCCAATATGTAGTCGAATTAGGGGTATTGTTTAATATGCCAAAAATGCACGTGATAGGTTAGAGGTTCATTGATTGAACCCCCCGTGGGCCAGGGAAGGTGGAGGCTTGACAGTCCAATAGTGTGGACCTCGGAGCTAGTGTGGAGATTGGAAGCATATGAACATAAGATCACACGTGCTGTCGATCATTGGCTTGATTGTGTCATTAGAGGATTTGTGACAGAATTCCGGTCGATACCTTGGTCAGCTACATCAAAGCATAGCGACGCTTCTTCAAGGGACTGCGAGGTAAGTATTTGAGATCTTTGAGTACTTGGATTAAAATGATCTTGTGTGAAAAGCGGGTTATGACATTACCTTAATGTTTGGAGCTACGCGAAGTAGAAAGTTATTTAGGGATATAGGGAGAACATGCCCTGAATATAGCCCGTTGATTGAGCCTCCTCTGAGTGACGACGAAGGAGAAACACATGCTTCACCACAAAGCATTGTCCATTTAATAAGGCAAGGGTTCCCGCAAATACCCCATCCACCCACACCACCTCCACATTCACTTCCACAACATACACCTTTGCCCACATCGCCATCGCCACTACCACCACCTCCACCCACACTGCCACCTCCATCGCCACCACCTCCACCCACACTACCACCTCCATCGCCACCACCTCCACCCACACAGCCACCTCCATCGCCACCACCTCTGCCGCCGTTCAATATGGCGAATACAGTGAAGTTTCCTACCTTCAAGGGCTTGGGAAGTGAGGACCCAAACTAGTTTTGGTTCGTTGCGAAGGCCATGTGGACAACTCAGACTATTACAGACGATCAAATGATGAAATCACCATTGGTTACTTCTCTACAGGATTACGTCCTAACATGGTACATTAAGTAATGTACTGATAACCTGATGACTGCATTAGCCGACATTCAGGCTGCGCTGAATAAGGAATTCAGTAGGCCCAAGTTTGAATCACAATTAGTTGTTGGATTCAAGGAAATCATGATGAGTCCTGGAAAAAGACGCTGGGAGCTGGATCAGAGATTGAAATGCCAGATCCGTGAAGCTAACATGAATCTTACAGATGGGAACAATGCGAATGGTTTGTAGCTACGATCTTGCCTCACCTGAGGGTTGCTTTATCACAACAAAAGATTGGGACCCAAGCGGAAGCCCTGGATATTGCGATGAGGTTGCACAAGATATCGATTCAAGATGCTACTTTGGGAGTCCAGCAAACCCATGCAGAGTTGCAGAATCTTTGCCTAGAGTCCAAAGTTTAAAGAAAGATAGAGTGGCTCGGCCAGAGGTGCATGAAGAAGTTTGGTGTCTTAAATGTAAGAGTCAGGGGCATGATAAAGATCACTGCCCTGTCTTGATGAATTATGTGGCAAGAGGAGGGCCAATGCCTCTAAGGTTGGAAGCTCAAGCAGGGCCAAGTATAGGGCCCACTCTGTGGTGTGCTATTTGTCAAGTCGCTGGAAACATGTAATAGACAATTGCCACTTGTTGCAGAAATTTGTACAGACACTGTAACAACTCTTTTGCAACTTCTGTAAATCAGTGGGTCACGATGAGTGAAACTACAGGATCTATGAGCTGGTGATGGAAAGAATGCTTGCATATCGAATGCATACAAAGACTCAGCCTCCAGATCAAGGCCTTGCGGGAGCGCATGGAGGATATCAGGGGCACGGATGAGGTCGAGGTGGAGGAGGACCTGCGAGAGGTTTGGGACAAGTTATTTGCTACAATTGTGGAGTGTTAGGACACTATGCACAAGAGTGTACGAACTCGACGCACTTGTCATGCCGATACTGTACTCAGTTTGACCATGCAACAGAAGAATTCCCTATACTGATAGCTAAAATACAAGAGAAAAGGGCACAACCTCAACAACCTACCTAGAACCTGTAGATAATGAGGGCTGAACCCCACGAAGAAGATCCTAATGTGAATATTGTGCTGCGGAATGGAATGAAGATTGGCGAGGATAAAGGAAAGAAGCCTGAAGAAAGTGAGTGGGTTTGTAAATCTCCCGAAAAAGAGGTTGGGTTTGATTTAGAGCATGTGAAAGAAAAATTAATGGAAGTGAAGAAAAGCTTCGTTGAGGCCTCTACCTCAGGAAGTCGGGATAAGCTATCTGAAGAAATGGACCCCTTCATGCTTACCACATTCTTTGATACATGTATGAAGTTTCTTTGCGATAGCAAGGCTATGAAAGGATTACAGGATTTGATAAATAAATGTTCCAGTAAAGGTAATGCTCTTGAAGGACCTCACGTAGTCAGAAAAATTGGTAAGAATAAGGTAAGAACAGGGCGTGAGATGAGGTTCACTGCGCAAATATGCAAGTATGTAATGGATCAAGTTATTCTGGATCTTGGATCGGATGTGAATGTTTTGCCTAAACAAACATGGGAGAGAATGGGGAGACCTATGCTACAGTGGTCTCTGATTCAATTAAGGATGGAAAATCAACAGAAGATTATCCCCGTGGGAAATTGCAAGGAGTGACAGTAGATATTGAAGGCATGAGCACGTTGGCCAATTTTGAAGTGATAGAAATTGTTGAGGACAATAATCCATACCCCACGCTCCTTGGGATCGATTAGGCTATTGACATGAATGGGGTGATCAATCTGAAGAAGTAGACAATGTCATTTGAGAGGAAATCGCTCCATGTAGTAGTACCTTTGGACCCTGCAGAAGGACGACGTTATACTGAACTGGTCCGTGATTACGAAAGTGACGATGATTTGGACAAGATCTACAAAATAACATCATGAAACCAAGATTGGGTGAATCCAACAACAGATGGATGCATTGCATGGGACCACGAAAGTTCCTATACATCAGATTCAGATGAGGAGTTGGAACACTGGTAGAATAGGTTGCATGAAGTGTCTACATTGCACTGCAACATGATGACTAAATTGCTACGTTGTGTATCATTGGAGGTAAGGAGTTTTCCTTATTATGATGGTCTAACTGACATAGATAAATTTTTGGATGCATTTGAAGGGGAAGTGCTTGAGAAGCATCGCTTCCAAGCACTAGAGTTGGCGCTATGCGCTACACCCGCAAGATGGTGGGGTACGCATAAACATAGTTTTGATGGATGGCATGAATATTAAATGATGACTAGGTTAAAGTTTGGTCGCCCAAAAGTGCGACTGAAAGAGAAATATGATGGGAGGAGTGATTCGCGTGATCACTTAGTGAAATGGACTGACACTTATGGAGCAGAGTCACAACCGGAGTGGGTGCATCTATTCTGTCACACTTTGGATGTAATACCAATGAATTGGTACCTGAAAATAGAGCTCCGCCATGGCATTGAAGAGTGGGACGTTTTGAGACAGGGATTTTTGATGGCATGTAACTTTGAGGATGTATTTGAATGTATTGATGAAGCGTTGCAAGAGGTCAAGGTAGCAATCTTCAAAATACCGCAGGATCCCTTGGATTCGATTCAACTAGATTGGACCACCTAGTTGTGCCATGCGTTGGAGTGCTACAACGTGACTTTTGAAGAAGAAGACGAGGATCCAAGAAACATTAACATCCCCGAGGCAGAAAGCCACCGCAAAGTTGAGGGAACACAAATAGAGAATCTAGATATCACTGTGCCACTAAAAACGAGACAAGTGAACATTGGCACAGAGGCAGAGCCGAAGTTTGTGAAGATAGGGGACTACTAGGATGATGATGCTATGGCCAATAGATCGCTGAGTTTCTCTACGAATATCAAGATTTGTGTCCCATGAAGTTTTCAGATTTAAAAGGCGTCACAGGCGATTTGGGAGTGATGAAAATAACATTTAAATCATACTCGAAGCCTGTTAAGTAGAGGTTGTATCGCCTTAATCCTAAGTACAAGGAAAAGATTCGCTTGGAGTTGGAAAATATGTTGGCAGTGGGTATTATCGAACTAGTGGAGGAATCTGATTGGGAGAGTCCAATGGTAGTTCAGGAAAAGAAGAAGAAGGATGAGATAAGGATTTGCATAGATCTCAAGAAGCTAAATGATGCTTGTGTTCATGATCCTTTTCCAACTCTGTTCACAGATGAGGTATTGGATAATGTTGGCGGACATGAAGCATATTTGTTCACTGATGGGTTCTATAGATACCATCAAATAAAGATCACACCAGAAGATAGGAGTAAGACTACCTTCGCAACTGAGTGGGGATGCTTTCAGTATACGGTAATGCCTTTTGGACTTAAGAATGTGTTGACAATCTTCTTGCGTGTAGTCATTGCAGCGTTCAAATAGTTCATTCACAATTTTTTGGAGGTATATTTTGATGATTAGACAATGTTTGGATTGGTAAAACACCATGTAGCTAGCTTGGGCTTGATTATGGATACATGCCAGAGGTATCATATCACCCTAAACTTGAAGAAGTGATTTTTTTGTGTCCCTTTCGGAATCTTGCTGGGTCATGTAGTGTGCAGGCAAAGCTTAATGGTGGACCCTACTAAGATCGTGGTAATAAGTAATTTGGAGGCGTTAAGGAGTGTTAAACAGTTGCGCGCAACGTTGGGTCATATTGGATATTATCAAAAGTTTATCAAGAGTTATGCTCAGATTACTGCGCTTATGGAAAAACTATTGAAGAAGGATGCTACATTCTGCTGGGATGAAGAATGTTAGCAAAGTTTGGATGTATTGAAGGATAAAATGGTCATCGCATCAATCCTAGTCTTCCTAGATTGGAAGAAGGAGTTTCATGTGCATGTGGATGTGTCATGCATCTTGTTGGGAGCAGCGCTGACACAGGCTGGTGAAGGAGAACTGGATCACCCGATAGTATTTGCGAGCAGGAAGCTGTCTAAGGATGAAAAAAATTACTCGACGACAAAGCGTGAAGGGTTGGCTATGGTGTATGCTCTCCAGAAATTCAGACATTACCTGCTAGGCGGACACTTTAATATGTATACAGACCATTTTGCATTAAAGTACCTAGTCAACAAGCTAGTGTTGGGGGGGGGGAAATATGCATATGGCTGTTGCTGTTTCAAGAGTATGATTTCGAAGTAATTGTGAAGCACGATTGAATGCAGGGCTATATCATCTGTCGCACATTGAAACAGGAGAGGAGACTACTAATTTAGAGGAGGGGCTGCCTTACGTGCAACTCTTTGCGGTGCGCGTAGCCGAAAATCACTTTGCATATATTATCCACTTCCTAACTATGAGAACAACTCCAAAATGATACACTAGTCAACAGAAGAAGGAATTGGTGGTGCGCACGACAAATTTTTCTGTTATTGTAGGTTACTTGTATAAGATGGGATAGGACAAGATACTGCGACATTATGTGCCTGATTTTGAACGAAATAGTATCCTTGCTGAAGCTCATGGAGGAGTTTCAGGAGGCCATTATTCAGTAAAACCAACAACGCAGAAGATTTTATGCACTGGGTTGTGGTGGCCAACATTGCATAAGGATTCCAAAGCATATTGTAGGGCATGCGATGCATGTTAGAGAACCGGTAGGCCATCGTGGATGAATGAGATGCCTTTGAATTTGCATGTATCATTTCATCCATTTGAGAAATGGGCAATTGACTTTGTAGGACCGATTCAGCCTCCGAGAAAGAAGACGGGTACGCGGTATATCATCACCGCGACTAAATATTTGACCAGATGGGTGGAGGCACAACCCGTGAAGGACTGTACAAGGGAAACAACAACAAAATTTCTGTTTGAATATGTGTTGACCATGTTTGGTTGCCCGAAGATTTTAATGAGTGATCATAGTATGCACTTCCTCAATGAAAGAATCAACGCGCTGACAGAAGAATTTCCGGTTTATCACTAGAAGAGTACGACATATCATCCTTAGGCTAATGGGACAATTGAGGCATTTAATAAGATATTGGAGAACGCTTTGATAAAGGTTTGCAATGTGTAGAGGAATGATTGGGACGTGCACGTACCAGCTGTGTTGTGGGCTTACAAAACTACGTATAAAGAACTTACAGGTCAGAAACCATTTAGGTTGGTTTATGGCATAAAGGTTGTGATGCCTATGGAGTATATCATGCCTCATCTACACATAACAAAATTCACAAGAATGGCGAACTGCAGATCCTTAGAAGAGCGACTCGTGCAGATAGCAGAGATCGAGGAAATACATTTTTGGCTGGATTCCATCAGTAGGTTCAGAAGGAACGTGAAAAGGCATGGAACGATTGGCACATCAAACTGCGCACCTTCAAGGTAAATGATTTAGTGTTATTATATGACAGTAAGTTTGATAAATTTCCAGGAAAATTTCAGATGCACTGGCTAGGGCCATATGTCATCAAAGAGATTACCAATGGTGGAGCAGTTCAGTTGGTGAAATTAAATGAAGATTTATTTCCGAGAAAGATAAATGGAAGCTGATTGAAGCCATATACTAGCGCTTTAGGCAGCTATAAGGAGGCACGAGACTATAAACTACACTGCCCGGTTTGTAGAGATGCACGACACGGGGTTTGCGTGAAATAGGAGGGTGTCACAGTACCAGAAGAAGCATGAAGCGGGATGTGCTATAGAAGGAGAGATTGCTTAGTGAAGCTAGTGAAGCTAGAAAGTGATTGTTATTGTCACTGTTCATGATTTTATTGCTAGAAGATGGTTAAGAGGAGCAGGCATTTGACATTTAAGGCATTTAAGGTTGAATTTAAGAGTGAAATATTTGGAAATCTGCTGCCAATCTAGCACTTATGGACGGATTTTTGGGGGAACGGTTGAATTTGAATTCAAATCCGCCTATAAAATATGGCTGGTTGTCGAGCGAGAAACACTTTTCATTCTGAGAATTTATGTGTTGTGTTGTCTGTTATGAATGAACCGTGAGGATTTGCTCGCAAGCCTTGTATTCGCTCAGTATCCCGAGTGAGACAGAAAGCTTATTCACGATATCATGTTATGACCAGGTCCCGCAAAAATGAGAACAAAGGAGTGTTTGGAATTTGCAATAGACTCATTTCAAAATTTTGCAAAGCAACTCTATTGTTTGAAATCCTTGGCGCCGAACTAGCATTTGAATTTTTGGGTACAGAGAACAATTGATTGCCTACCTCCCAACAAAACTCGAGAGTTGTACAATTGTGCCGAAATGTCCCTTACATGTATGTATAACCATCCATACACATGGTTAGTAAACTCCAAAATGTCGGATTATACGCTATGCCTAAATATAATTGGATTTATTTTTCTTAATAGGTATGTTGATAGGTATGCTTATTTTAGAATAAATATTAATTTAATTATCAATAATTATTAATTGGATTGCAAAGATTTAATTTTAGTGGAATATTTTGGAATAATTGTAATAGTAATTATATATCAAAAGTTGAAATTTATCTCTAAATCAGTAAGGATTCAATTAATATTAATCATTTAATTTTGTTATTATTCACCATCCTTAACATTTTTACTTTGTTATTATTTGCATTCATAATGGATGTAAATTTTGAAGGATTAAGTTCACCTCAAACATATACATAGTGATCGTTATCTAAAAATGTTATATTTCCATGTGTCACTAGAACTAGTGTAGATATATCTCAACTCTAGATCTATCATGTGTTCTGAGGGATCAAATCTCTCAAGGTGAAAACAAATTTTCAAATTTACATTATAAAAGAAGGTTTACATATCCCAAAATCAAATCCCTCTTATTTCCTAATAAATATAAAGTTAAAATAAATCTATACTAATTTAATTATTTTTGATAATCTATTAATTTTATATGCTCCTCTTATTATTTAGAATTATTTTTGATAATCTATTAATTTTATATGCTCTTATTATTTAGAATTAGGTAGGTTTTACTAATATTATCCTCTTATTATTTAGTAGTTATGGAAAAACTTATAAATTCTACCTTTCATGCTTTCATGAAACCAACTGGAAAGTTTTACTTGAAAGTTTGTTAAATATATTTTAATTTTAATATATAAATTTTAATAAAAAAAATAAAAATAAAATTATTATTCAAATTAATTATATGTTAAAATTTCATGTTGATGGGGTATATTGTTAGGTCCCCTGTGATGCTTTATAGGTTCTAAACTCTATGGGAAATTTTTAGCCATGTTAAGGGTTGGTGTGGCCAACTGCTTAAATAGATCACAGTTTCTCGGATGACAAGACAATACCCCTAGATCACAGTTTCTCATATGATAGGTTAATGCCTAGATCACAGTTTCTAAAAACACAAGGCAAGCCTATTCACTATTTACCAAAAACAATGAAAAGTGGAGAAAACATTCCGAAATAATATTTTTATGTCTCAAAGTTCCTTTTTATCTATTCAAACGAATATAACCATTAAAATATCTTTATTTTACTATTTACATTTTATCATAAACTCAAATTCTTAAAACCTTCAAATTTCCTTTTTATCTATTCAAACAAATATAACCAATAAAATATCTTATAAACTCAAATTCTTAAAACCTTTAAATGTTAATAGATATAATTTTTTTTTTTTTTTTTTTTTACCACTAGCATTCCTTATTTTACCATTATCACCATTATCATTTTTTTGGGTCTTACCCTACCTTCAAAATCTTAAAAGCTCTTGAGGACAATAGATGTGATGATTATTTCGTGATGATATTTGTTATCGAAATTGGCACTCGAGCTAAAAGTCGATGTCTTCGAATGATAAACAAGTGTATGTAAGTAAGAATTAATATAAGATTTGAATGATAAACTAAGATATATAAAATTAATAGATAAACCCCAAAGAATTTAAGAAAGGCAAGTCCCTCCCTGCAGAAACCCCTTATTCGAAACAACGAGAAGATACATCTAGTCAATTGGAGAGGGGAAATCCCATGCTCTGAACGGCAAGTATCTTTGCTTGGCGTGTGAGTCTCCCCTTTTTCGATGTCATTGAGTTCAAATAATAAACTCTGAAGGGGGGCTTTCGCTTCATTATTGTGCAATCGCTTACAAATGATAGGACTTTTTTTTCAATATTGTTTTGCATAAGTTTATTTTAAAACTTAATGTTTTTAGTGAGAATTTTTGAAGTTTTTCTAGTGGGTTTTACTTGTTTAATTTCTTTAAAATTTGGTAGGAATTTATTGAAATCACAAGTTTGATGGGTAATCCCTGTATAATCGAAGTGCCCAAAAGATTTCTGAGGGTGCTAAATCCATATATACAGTAAAAAAACCAATTTAAATAACACAAATCAAGATTTCACTTCAAATTTCTCCACCAAATTCTAGCACCAGAAAATGCAAAAAATCATACTATAGACAACTCCATTCCAATTTTATGATTTACATATTTATAACTACACTTTAAGGTACATATTTTCAATAAAATATTATGGAAATACAGTTATTCCAATTTTATGATTTGCATACCGCACTTCAAGGTACATATTTTCAATCAAAGATTATCACGATCAAATTCTTCGTTGTTTGTGACCATTGTTCTCCACGTATTCTCCTAAAGATTGGGTTGCAATCCAGATGTGTAAAATTATTCTCCTAAAGATTGGGTTGCAATCCAGATGTGTAAAATGGATCATGGCATGTGTTCAGAATATTAATTATGTTGTTATCATAAATGGATATCCCACCCGTTTCTTTTGAGCTGGTCGTGGACTCCATCAAGAATGCTCACTTTCACTGTTATTATTCATAGTCAGACACGCTGAGTCTGCGGATAAAGAGAGCGGTGGAGGAAGGTTTATTTCAGGCACTGAATATTGGGATCAATATCAAAATTTCTCATGGATTTTTCGTTGACGATGTGCTCGTCATGGGTATGCTTCATCGTTTATCATGGATGCACCTCTTTTATATTTTTCAAAGATTCGAGAATGCTTCTAGTTTAATCATGAATGTGCACAAATCAATGTTATATTTTGATTTGGGGGATATGGATGATATCAACTATATAAAGAATCTGTTTGGATTGAGGCGGTTCAGATTACAGTATCTCGGTTACCATATAAAACCAAATTGTTATAGGAACATCGACTGGCACTGGCTGGTTGATAGGTTCTACAAGCGAATATATGGCTGGGAATTTCGATGTTTATCCATGGGTGGCCGTGTGACACTTACTAAGAATGTGCTTACCCAGTTGGGCGTAAACTAGGCTTACTTATTTCATGTTCCTATGGCTATTATCAACCACATAAATAGTATCATGGCAAACTTCATTTGGGTTGGCAACAATCGAAAGCATAAATACCATCTTACTAATTTAATCTCATTGCTTGTCCAAAAATGTGGGGGGATAGGGTATTACGAATATTAAACTTTTTGACAAGGCATTGTTTGTTAAATCCCTATGGCGAGCAATTTTTGGAACTGGAGTATGGCACAGGATGATCCGGTAGAAGTATATGAAGGATAGAGATTTCCTATTCTGGTATCGCAAAAATACCATTGGCGCTTCAGGAGGTTCGGCAATATGGCCGAGTTTTCACAAAGTTTGAAAAATTCTTCCTAAATCAACTAGTGTGGAATATGGGATCTAGACACTCCATGATTATTGGAATTGATCAGATTTACGGAGTGAGTGGGGGCAGTCTCATTTCTTATTCACTGCGTGATTTTCTTTTTTGAAAGGGTTGTTTGTTTGGAATCAACTGATCTGCACATGGCGGGATCACTTTCCTATATGGAACTCTCCACAACAGATGGGGCTGACCGGTCAAATAGCGAATGAATGGATGTATATTACTATTGGCTTAAAAACACAGCAGTTTTGTAGGGAGGTGCATTATAACAGACTTATATATATGGTTTGGGAAAATGCAATCAGATAACATTGTGGTAGCGAGCATATACAATAAATTGTGTAATGTTGACGGTGGATATTTGGCAGATCCGATTTTATATGACTTATCTAAATGTCATATTCCATGCAAAATTATTTGTTTTTCATGGTTTGTTTTCCATAACAAACAATCTAACATTGGAGAATCTGAAAAAACGACAGTGACATGGACCTAGTATGTGTGTTATCTGCAAGAAGGAAGAGGAAAACAATGTTCATCTATTTTTGGAATGTCAATATGTATCTCAGGTATGGGGTAAACTTGTTGTTTATTTTGATTTCCCTTATATACAGTGTCACAATGTTGCAGAGTGTATGAGATGGTGGGTCAAGCAAAATCTGGCTTGGAGGATCATTCCAATCCTTGTTTTCTGTTCCAATCCTTGTTTTCTGGTCCATATGGAAGTGGAGGAACAAGCATATCCTTGAAAACTAGAATGATGATTTTGGCCTAATATATGAAAAGATCATTTCATTAATTGCACTTTATCCAGTTACAGATATTCTACGAAGTTGAAAAAAGTGTTGGCCTCAGATGGTATATCCAATCACTTTCTTTGACGGGGCTGTTAAGCTCCATTAAGTTCTTCCAACTATAACCTACAATTATGGAACTGAACTACAATCTTTCCTTAATTTAAGGAAACCAACTGCAATAGTTTCCTTAAATTAAGGAAATCAACTGCAGTTAATTAATTTTTTGGTTGGAGCTACTGAAGTGGTCCATTACTCCATTTGGAGTTCTCTACCTTGATCTGTGGAATACCCGACACATAGCCATTAGAAGCTTGATGGAAGCTTGGCTATAAATTCATCTGTTTGGTCCCCAAGCTAGCCTCTCAATCCCCTTCAGTTGTTTACACCATCTAGCTGAGAGAGCATAGCTTGGAAGTGCCTTCAGATTTTTTGTGATTTTTATTTTGCTTGGATTGAAGCTTGAGTGCTGTTGAAGTGAAGAACCAAGTGGACTGTGCAGCAAGAGCATCAATAGCTAGAGGTAATCCTGAACTTCTAAAATTTTATTTTAGATTCTTTAATTCCGCATAAAGAATCGTTACCACAAATTTATCTTACATTTGGTATCAGAGCGAGTGTCTATCTCTGCCTTGAGACGCTTTTCCGTTTATTAAGAAGCCTAAATAAAAAAGCGCACATTCAAGCTTTTGTTCGTTCCGTTTGTTTGTTGTTGGTGTCTGGTGGTCTACGTTATTAACAGGAAGTTCAAGAAAATTTCTTTATTTACCCGTTGGATGGATGGTAGCGCTCTCTGCACGCTCTCTATTTAAAGTTTCCTTTTCTTGCTTTGTTTTCTGCGTATCATTATGTGCAGAAGGAGCTTATTTCCTTCAATTACATGAGCTGTTTCTATTTATGCGTACTTCTGGTGCTGCTTATTTATTTTCCCTCTCTGTTTTGTTATTTTGTTTTCAAATTGCCACCGGTGGTATTCTGTTTCGGGAATTCTGTGTATTTATAATGCATTTGTTCTACATTTATATGTATATTCCGTGATATTCTTTAAATTTCCCAATATCTTAAGGGCAGTATGTGCGGGTGCCGTACTTGCTTTCATTGAGCGTGGAGTTTGAGTCGCAGGACATTAGCCCTAAGTTGAGGCAGCGCAGCACTTAGAGGATGGGGGTTTTCAATGTTCGAGACTCATCGTTGCTGAAAGAGAATTCGTTTCAAATTGAAATGAGAAGCTGATAAACCTAGACTAGCAGACATACGATACAGCTAAACAAACTCTCCTGGTTCCGTTTTTTTTTTCGAAGTGGCGGTGTACTTCGTAGATATCTCACCTCATTAGGGAATGAATTTGCCGTATTGTTGTATTTCTTTTGGGATTCCTATATCAGTTTCCATGAATTGCAATTTCAAAAGAATGTTCATAATGTTAGAAGTCATACTCCCAAATTATGATGTCCAAATTTGTTAATCTGTACATGATTATTTTGCGAAGTCTACTTTTCATGTATATTGAAATAATTGTTGTCAGAAAAAGAAACGCATCAGTTATGAGGTACTTACATACATATATATGTATGGAATCTTTTGATTCATCCTGGTAATAAAGTTGCTCATGCGCCCTTTCATTGACTGTGCATGTTCTTGATGTTGTTCATATCCTATATGTGGCACAACTACTCTGACAAGCACGCTGTTCAGGGGTTTGAGTTCCAAAGCTACTTTAAGATGTACAAGTTTTTTCTCCACTTTTTAGAAATCCGGGCATTTTATTATTTCATGCCCTTGATAGGATTTATGCTCCCATCGTGGAATCTTCTCTGTTGCCTGTGAGAATAATGCAGAAATAGAATTAGTTGAACAGAATTAATTGTGATTAGTTGAACAGAATTAGTTGTGAGTGGTTGAACAGAATTAGTTGTGAGTGGTTAGGAATTGGTTGCACATATTCAGGAAGTTTAGGTGAGTGAGTTTCCTATATAAGTGTGATGTAATTGAGCAAATAAATTAATGAAGTGGTGTGAGCTTTGTCTCACCTTTGCTGGTGTTTCTGCCTGTGTTTTGTTGTAGTTTTTTGTTCTAATTTCTAATTTGGTATCAGAGCTTGTTGTTTGGCACTGGAAACCAATTTTTGAACAACTCAAGAGTGTCAATTATCCCAATTTCCACAGGCGGAACGTGGTCTGCAGTGCGGAAGGCTTCACGAATCAAGCGGGCATCGAAACTTTTCAGTGGCCTGCAGTGCGGAAGGCTTCACGAATCAAGCGGGCATCAAAACTTTTCAAGTTGTGACCTACCCATAACCTGCCAAAAAGTTGACAGCTGCAGCACGCGTCAGAACGTCTCTGGCCAATCGCGCATCTGGTAAACTCCTGTGTTTTTTGCTCTTCCAAATTGAAGTATTTGGCATAAGTACAGAGCGTCTGTTTTTCTTGAATAAGAAGGCCGTGAAGATTTGATCCTTTTGACTCGGCTGAACTGGGTTTTGAAAACAGTTTTTTGTTTAAAACGGTGGCAACGGATTATCAGTTTTTTTTTTTTAAAACAGTGGCAACATATTATTAAAGGTGTTTTTGTGGTGCATTTTTAAGATTGTGTGCAGCATTTTATGTATTAACCAGTTTTCCTGGAGCAAGTTTGCAAGTTTTGTTTGAAGTTCTTTGAAATAGCGTGTGTAAGAAGCTTGCAATTTTTTGAATTTGGTCAATGGTGGAGAAATGGCTAATCCCCTTGCAGATTCATATTTAAATGAGTCTACAAAACTTGATGGAGAAAATTATGTCAATTGGAAATTTAATATCATAACAGTACTGGAGGCATACAATCTCTGGCCGATTGTCAAAGGTGACGAGATCAAGCCTCAACCTCCTAATGCCACTCAAGATTGGGAGAAGCGTGAAATGAAAGCAAGGGTGCTGCTACGCATGTCAGTGAAGGACAATATTATTCCTCACATTCGGGACTATGCAACTTCGAAGGCGACATAGGACACTCTCAAAGGTTTGTATGAGACTACTAATGCAAACCGTATTTTATTTTTAAAAACAAAGCTGCTATCTATCAAAATGGATGCCAATGAAAGCATTAGCAACTTTGTTCATCGGCACACATGACTTGTAATAAAGAATGGTATGATAAATATTATGAGAAATCTGATGGTACACACATTTACCTAGGAGATGATAGGTCACTTAAAGTTCAAGGCTATGGCATAATAAATGTGTACTTACCTAATG